>JAWPHD010023246.1:0-22634 GCA_037043455.1 Cyrtodaria siliqua | reverse complement strand
GAATATTAACTACCCTCGATTGATGCTTAATACAGCATATTCTCCAGTATTTGTATATTACTTGTCTTAAAATTATGGTTACATTATAATATGTTGTGCCCTTAATTGTAAGAATTCAAATGATCCAACAGTTTTATATTACCTGCTCACTCATATCAATGTGAATACTAACTGCACTCAACACATTAATCCATTTGAATATTACTTGCCACCGACTGATGATTCAGCACCAACATTCCAAGACTAACTGCACTCAACACATTAATCTATTTGAATATTTCTTGCCATCGACTGATGATTCAGCACCAGCATTCAAATACTATCTGCATTTAACAGATGAATCCATTTGAATCTTACCTGCCTTCGATTGACGGTTCACACAGCACCAAATCGGCTCCGAGGTTTGTGATTGCATTTTGTTTAACCATTGGAGAAGTCTTAGGACATACAATCGTACATTTCAGGTTGAATATCTTGGCTGCCAATGCGACGGCCTGTCCATGGTTACCGCTGCTGTGTGTGACCTACAGGATATAAAGTCAGTATAACTACTAAGGGGGAACTCCACAGTTTAATGTCCAATTCCCAACAATCAAATCCAAGACAAGCCATTAGCCTAAATCCTTGAGAAAAATAAATCACACCATCATTCGATCATACATTTCTTTAAAGACCATTAAATAACCCAAGTTTTCATAACACATACAAGTACCAACCAGTATTTTCTTTACAATGTTTGCCTCATTTTTTAAAGATTACACCCCGCCCCCCCCCCCCCCCCCCCGCGCCACCCCCACACACACAAACTCTTGCGTATCTGGAAATGCTGAATCTTACATACCTTCACCAGCTTTTTAAGAAGTTATTCCAAGTTGATGAACCCGGGAGGCAAAATCAGCCAATTTAGCTAGTTTTTGGAAGTTTTTGATAGGTTCCCATTTTTCCATTTATAGCCTCCAAAAAACCTAAAGAAGGCATATCCAACTGTATCAAAAGAAACTTATAGGTACTCAAAACTGGAAAAAAAAAACCAGCAAACATGCACTTCATAATTATTGTTAATACCATCCATGGACCTAAAATATGCTTGTTGTTTTCTTTCTGATTTACACAATTGACATTCCTCCGAAACTGAGGACTGCCCCCTAAAGAAAGGTTGTAGTGGAACTAATAAAGAAAGGTGATAAGTACTAGACAATATAGCATCGTAAGAAAGAAAAAAATATTGACAACAAATACATCTAATTTGTATCAATAAGCCATTTCGTCATACAGAAGTAAGCCATCAATGCTTGAAATAATGTCATAGCTAGCACTCAATTCTAAATAACTGTGTGAGTCGAATGTGACTGAATTACTGTCACTGACAAAACTGCCATTACTCCTTGCGGTATCGCACACGTTTCCTGGTGTACATTCCTCTATACGATGTGAGATTGCAGCATATATGCATGGTCTTTGTTCGTGATTTGGAAGGCTCATCGCAAATTAAATTCTTAAAAGCTCCAAATCATTAACAGAGAGAGAGAGAGAGAGAGAGAGAGAGAGAGAGAGAGAGAGAGAGATGTATTTTACACGAGTCCAAATAAAATTTAGCACGGTATTTAATTTGAATCTTTGCAACATGTTATTATTGTAACCCTGATCTACTTTTAAACTATAAAAGCAATTTAAGCATTCTTCTGCGACAAGGATTATCACCAAATGTCTTCTTTAAGAATGTGATTTACTAACTTCAAAAGATCCTTGGTAATAATCACTTTCATACAATCGTATTAAACTTGTTAAAAAGTTTATCAAAAGAGATTATGGCCCTATCATTTTACAACGCACTGCATGTTTAATGGTTGACCTGGCGTGGATATCTGTATTTACACTGTCTGGTTTATTGGGATGACAATTGGGTAAGAGTAAGGTTTGGTGCACCCTAGGACCTGGTTTAAATACCCCCAGTGGCCTTTTTTGTCACTGAGTGTTTCAAGGCGGTAGCCTTATTGTCAACTATTTTGTGTTTGTGATGTCATATCTTGCCTTTTATTCATCTTTATAATTGTTGTTTGTTTCTCTGTGTGTTTGTGGTTGACTATCGTCCTTGAATGCTACTTTTCCTGTTCGAATTTTATATCTTCTTTTTACAGTTTTTGAGATGTTTAAAATATATTTAAATTGCAAAAATGCTTTGCATTGTACTTATCAAGCTATTTTCGTTCCATCAATGCTAGAAGAAGTTCAGCCTTAACAAGTCGTCCCATCAATATTAGAAAAAGTTCAGCCCTAACAAATCGTCCAATCAATGCTTGAAGTTCAGCCTGCACAAATCGAGTTACGTTACTGCCTGTTCACATGAAGATCATGGTTATAAATCACTGCGGTGGAAGCCTAGGTGGAAACTTTGCTGAATAAAAACCATCCCCACTTATTGGCACAGCGCTGTTGGTATTACAATTCCGGCAACTTCCAAATATTTCATTTCAATTGTTCCATGCGCGGGATAAAATATCATTTGCGGTCAACAATGACAGGGAATTGAGTCTGTGCTTTTTTATTCCTATGCATCTATAGATACATGGTCTAGACAACCATATAGACAGAACAACAACACGTCAAATGCATCAAATTCATCTGAAACAATAGTTTTGCTAACATAATTGTGCAATCAAGCGCATGGAAAATTCATTTCTTGACATCATTTGCATATATTAGGTTATCAAAAGTGTGCTTACATAGTAAATACCATCTCATGTTAGGCTGTGAAAGACGAATAACTCGTCCCTCTCAGTTGATATTTTAACTAGGCATGCATATATAATGAAAGAGTATATTTTCTCTATAGGGTCTACCAACGTGTCACAAAATGTCACGGGTAGAGCGTATTGGTCGTACATAGCTCTTGTAAGCTGTTAGTTACACCCTAATCTATTGTTGAGTTGAAACAAATTCACAATATTCATGATATATTCATGAAACTCGTAAAAGCGTGCACATTGTAAGTGGCCGCCAGAGAGGCCGTGTAATAAGTTTAGTTTTGTGCTAATGCATGTAAACGTATAGGTCTATCTTCCTTAAACGGCAAAATTGTGTAAGGGGCCTCTCGTGTAGATTTTAATACTGCGAATTTAGCCACGTATGTCACGGACTGAACGGGGGAAATAATGATTTGGGCGTAACGTTTGCTATAAAATCCATTGTCTCCTAGTTCTGGCGGGGATTGCTTGATAGTTGCTTTGTTTGGAGCAGAAGTTGGACGGCGAAATTCACAGGCAATATGTGCCTAAGCCATCCAGGGTTGGATATAAGCCATCCAGGGTGGATATAAGCCTTCCGGAGTGGAGCTAAGCTTCCACATATAACGTTTACGAGCGGTTGAGGCGGTCCCCGTACCTGCGCAGCATGGCCAGGTTCTAGTAGCGACAACCCCCGGGACACAAGGTGGGCCCGTTAACAGTCCTCACTGGAGGAACATCACCCACAACCTCAGTGGAGGTTAATTATCTTACATATCGCGTCATCAACCCTTATTGAAGGCATTTGATGACAATCACCCATTGGATTCGCACATCATCATCTTCATGAGCTCCTCTCCATTGATATATTATTGTGTTCTAAAAATTGAAGCAATTTTTTGGCTCCCGATTGAATAAAATAACCTTAATTCAGGATGATTAACATTACGTTGCCTGAAGTACGTCCTGAACACACGACATTTTGGTAAACACACCGACATTTAAATACGTTTTTGTTCTCATGCTGCTGTAGCTTCTGACAAGTCATTGAGTACTTTGTGGCTTTCTAAACATTTTTTATATTATATATACATGAACATTTATGTGTTTTACTGACATTGCCTAATAACATGATTACTGCTTTCTTTTTGTCAGATAATATAACCTGGCGGAGATATGTGCATTTACAATGTCTCGTTTATTGGGATGACACTATGGTACGAGTGAGGTTTGGAGCACCCCAGATTCTGGTTGAAACCCCCAGCGGCCTTTTAATACAGTAGTACATAATGACAAAAACACCTGCAGTTTTAAAAATTAGACGGATTACAACTTAAATTATTAGTAGTTATATCAGACATTTTACGGAAATAAGGCCAAAACAAAACTAAAATTGCGTGTTTATTATTGATTTGGTCTTGAAGAAAATTAAAAACAGTATAGATGTAATCATGTATGCAATTTTTTTATGCAAATTCATGTATGAAGATTTGGACTGTTTTCATTGGACTATTTTATGCAAATGCATTTATTTGGGCGGTAAATAAACGGATTCTGCGAGCAACTCATCAGTTGAGTTGCGTTGAGATCAATTTCAGTATTCTACATTTAAATGTAATTTAGAATTGGATGCTTTTCTAAATATAATCGTGAGAGGACTTAAGACATATTGTGCTCATTCATAATAACAGTGAAATTAGATATTTGGACTAAACCAGAAATATTGGAAATTAATTTAGACTAAAGACACTTATTATTGTTTTGGATTAAAGCGACACTTGCTAATGTGAATTAAAGGAACACTGGGCAATTTTATTTGGACTTAATTAAAAAATCGGATATTAATGAAAAACTGGATTTGTGTATTCTGTAAGTGATTATTTTATGTAAAATGTAATGTTAATTAAATGTTGGAGTTGCTGGTTTCGTTTTCTTTCTTGTTACATTTTCCTTGTAACAGAAATTGTTTATTTCTCTTTGAACAAACCAAACATGATCACATATATATTAGCCTGTTCTCCAACCAACACATTTTATTTCATCAAATATCGAACCTTGGATTTTCTTTAATGATATTTATACAAGGCCGTTACCAGTAAAGCACAAACTTTAACCAAGTTATTCTGTTCAGGTTTATTTCTTAAAATGTGCAAATATGTTCTCTTATTTTGTTCCATGTGACAACAAAAGATCCAAATGTTTGTTGTCAACAGGTTTGGATATTTTGAATATTTTTGAGCGCAGATCTGAGAATATAACACTGGGTAGCGATACTTTTGAATATGTAAGTGAAATGGACACATTACAGAGGGTTTCTACAAGCTATTGATATTTAAATAAAAAAGCAAATTGGTCGACCCTGTGTTTTCTGTGGGATATTTCAAGCAACAGACTTCAAGTTTCATAAAGAAAACATGTTTAAGGAAATGTAGGAGTCCTACAGTGGTCCATGTGCAGAGCAGTGCAAAATAGCTGTGTTGTGTGACATAAAGCATATTCAAAAATAACTGTGTTGTGAAACGTAAAGGATAAGTAAAATCTATGAGGAGAGATGTTTTAAATTTTGATATTCATAATTATCATAATCTACACCTTTGGACCATATATACAGTTACTATTCCAGAAAACTTATGTGGGCGCGGAAATTTGCCATGGCGCGCCGTCGACGGGCCTAATGCCAGTAGGGCTTATTTATGAGATATCAACCACGGACATCATACAGCCAGTATCTCGTATTCAGATATATCGTATTTCGTATTCAGTCCGAATAGAAGATATCACCTATTTGAATAGAAGATATCACCAATCAAAAGAGTAATATCATCGATTCGAATATGTGATTTCTCCTGTTCAACTGTATTAGGTGACATAACTTAATAATACTATTTAAATAGACGGTATATGAGGGCCGTTCAAAAACTACGTGGACATTTTTAATGGTTAATATACTTGTATAAATCAAGTGAATTAAATTATATGACATTAAAGGTTTACATTTTCACTTTCATATCATTAAATATTATAACATTATTTGAAAAATATTTTACAACCCAACTGTAGCCGCCACGGAGCAAGTCATTTGTGTGCTATGATGCCTAGAAAAGCAACAACAACCAAATGTTATAAATGGTGAAAAATGCTATAAATAACAAACGTAATTATTATTTAGTTAGACTACTGTATTCGTCATGGTTTGCACTAAATAAATATTTTACAGTAGTGTTGAATAATCATGTTCTATAAGTAGATCGCAGTTTCTGAAAGAGATCCTATGAATTCGATCGATTTTAGCAAAAATATTCAACGTACATGTATTTAGATTAGAAAAGCATAGTCATTCCAAAATACATATTTATTGAACATATAACGGTATTTTAATTTACTAACATATACATTTTGAGAAAAATATGTAAGATTTTAAAGATTTAAAACTTCGTGTATTTAATTTTTGTATTAACTTTTTGGTTTTGTTAAAAGTAATTATTATTTAATATTTTTTTAACATTTTAGTGCTCCTTGATTTGGTTTGACGTCGTCTATTTCTATTTAAAAGCAAGGAAGTGTTCGTCTACTTCATAAAACTTCATAATTGTTATTTTGTAATATCAGTGACAATGGCACTTTAATTTTATATATTTTTCCTTTTATTTAACCATTCCCGAAATGCAGTTATAAAATAAAAACGTCACATTTTGGACTGCTCCGTAGATAAGTTTCACGCCCTATTTAGATCTCGCATTGCAATGTAACAAGACATTGTATCGGTGTTTTGTTTCAATCATTTGATTTCTTTAGGAGTTGCATTACAACATGTATGAAACTTAAAGGTTTACGTCAATAAATGAGTACAATATCGAAAAAACAGCCCTCGTATATCACCTAATTCAATAGGTGATGTTTGAATAGTTGATATCAGCTATGGAAATAGGTGATATCTCCCATTCAACCCAGAAATAGTAGGAGTTATCATATATTTGAATATTTGATACCACCTACTGAATATATATATTCAGTTATGTTATATCATACAAATGCATTAAATATCAATTCTAAAATGAGCAAACGAAACCGAACAAGATCTTTAGAAAGAATAGGATAATAAATTGTATGTGATAGTTCTGAGATTGTGATCGGACTCGGTAGCTGCACTGGCAGGGTAAGCCAGGGGTCCGAGGATCGAATTCCGTCCGTGGATGCACCTCTTTTGCCTTTGCTGGCGTTGTGGAGCTTTCCTTGGTGAATCCATGGCTTTGGTAGCCATCTGCAACTTCTTTTTGAACAGCTATAATGAACTGCAAATGTCTCGACATATAATGGGGGAATGTAGTAGTTCTCAGCTTGTGGTCAGCATCAGTTGTTCAATTTGTAGAGCATTGGCAAAGTAAGCCAAGCGTCCGATTCCCGGCTTAACTTTCAAACAACAACAACAACAACAACAACAAATTATTGAGAAAAAAAAAAAAAAAAATTCAAATATTTTATTTCAATAATTTATAAAAAAAAAAGAAGAAGGAGAATGAACTATTTTGTCAAGTATTATTGAAAACTATACCTTTGCACACTGAAGGTTAGTGTTAATTGTAGCATGGTCGGTGACATTTCCTTTGATGAATGCAAAGTTTTAAATTGTTTAATTTAGGGTAACTAAAGGGGCGTGGCTATACCGTACTTCAACTACCAGACAGAGGAATTTAGAGTACGGACGTCACTCTAAGGTCACAGTGTGACTAAGTACACCATGCTACAAAAAGGATAGAGTCTGTCTCAGCTCGTTTGTTATTAAAACACCTCGATGGGCGTAACCAACGAGCTGAGTCGGACTATATCTATTACTTATACCAATACATTGTGTTCTTAATACGGCTAGTTAATTTGTGAACGTGCCGCCCATATACCCTATTCCCCCACCCACCTTCCAAAACTGTTAATCTCCCCCTCCCCCACAACCCCATATTAAATCTTGGGAAGGGTTCTCCAAATTAATGTTTAAATAGTGCACTGCAGCATGATTTTCTCAGTTATCCATGCATTCTATATGTACATTTGTACATATCCCAAATTTCAGAATTAAACATAATATCAGAACATATCATGGACTATTACCACTATTATTTGGCTTTTTGGCACATTTCAATACTTTTTTCACTTGTCTCATTTTATTCTGTTCCAGCCCAGACTGGAGTTGTGACTTGGACAGATTTTCTCGAAACGGGGAAAAAAGTGCAAAATCACGAATTTTGTGTTGAAAATGTCCTTTCTGAACTTTACGAACAGGTAAGCTTGAAGACCCTGTGTAGCATTACTGAACACGTGGTAAAAAATAGGAGCGTTGAAACTTGATTGTCCTGTTTTCGTTCAACACCATTTGAAAATACATAGAGTATCAATTAGACAATTTCAGAAATCGTAAGATTTTGTTGGTTTTCTTAGAGATTTCATAAAATGGATAGTAATCCATCGCTGTCAAGGCGCAATGGAAGTCAGAAGTGAGATGGGGCCCAAGGGGCGGTGGAGCCTTGGTTAGGGGGCCAGTTGGGTAAATATCATTGACTTTGGATGAATTTTATGAATTTTAACATAATAATACTGTTCATATGATCATATAATTAATTGAATTCATTTAATATGCACAATTTTCCGGAAGCAATACGGAAATCCCGGTTAAACTATACTAAATTTGATCGAGTTTTGATAAAATGTACTAACTTATATTAAAATTATCGCAGACAAAAACGTCAAATTGTTAGTATGCGTAAGGACATAAACTGTATAAGTGTAAACGTGATTTGACACAAAAATGCGTGCACCTCACGCTAACTGCGTGAGACTTGACATGTATCAGTAGCAATTAGTGTGTTATAGCAGACATATATGTGTGTATGACTCTGGTGCCAGTGGATAAAAGCAGGAAATGTTAGATAAGAAAGAATATGACATTAAGTAAAATACATCGTGCTAGATTAAGGCAAATACATTGTGCTAGTTTGATGATCAGTGGTACTCACAAGCCCCTTGACGCTGCCATTTTTGTTGAGAAGCTGCTGAGTCTAAACAAAATAAAATATAAGACAAGTCAATACAGCCAATGAATAACTACAATGCATGCATGTATGGAAGCCGGAGGTGGCCATACCGTCTATAGTAAAATCTACGACAAGAGAGATTGAAATTGTTAATGTGTATTCCCCGAGCTACGTCTTATGGGGTCTACGTTCTCAACTTATTCGTTTGTCTAGTGCTTGTAGTCGTATTGAGAAATTAATATTCGTAATATTTGTACAATTAAGAAGCTAATCTAGCAGGAGTACCGTTACAATAAACTTGGAAAAACGTTTGCAAAATGTTATTATCGTAACCCTGATTTACGTTTAAAATATAAAGGTTAAGAACCCTTCTCCGACAAGGACTGTCACAACATGACTTCTGTGGTGATGTGATTTACAAAACTTCTTCAGATCCTTGGTCATCACTCGTTATTAAACTTGTTAAAACGTTTATCAAAAACGGTTATAACCCTATCATTTTGCAACGCACTGCATGTTGAGAGGCTGACCCATTCACAGTTACCCACTATTGTTACCCTCATGTATCTAATATTATATAAATGTGCATTATTATTGATTCTGGCTGCCAAGTTGTTTCTATTACTAGCACATATATAAATAGCTGTAGAGTGTGCTATTGTGTACTATTTTTAGGACAGACTGCTAGTAATTTCTGAATTATTGTTTACATACTGAGATATGTAGACTGTTAGAGAACATTCTTTAATCTAGAATTTTACATGTTGGTGTATAAAGCTGACCTTAGGAAGACTTGCAAGGGATGCAGTATTAGTATTAAAAGTGAAGTATCTGGTTCATTATGTTAATTGACAAATATTGGATGCTGTGAATTAAAATGTATTGTGAGAGGATAACAATCTATTGTGCTTAATTAGTGGCATTGGATTATTGGATTATTTGGAGATTTGGACTATTGTGAATTAATAAACCAGGAAAAACTTATAGTGAATTTGATTTAAAGGGACACATGACAATTCAAATTAAAGGGACACATCCTAATATTAATTGGACTTTATTCGTACATTGGATTTTAAAGAAATACTGGATCCATTTTATGTATTTTCTGTAAGTTGACAGTTTTCATTGTAGTATTTGAATAAATTTGTTGATTACTAGCATATCTTAAAATTAGTTGTTGCTGGTTTTACTTCCTTTTTTATTATATTTTACCCATAATACTATGCTTTCCTCTTTGCTTGTGCAATGACCGGACGGACAGAGTGTATGCTCTATGCTGACCTCTACCTAAATCCTTAAAGGATAGTAGCGTTTGATGTTTGTCTTAAATATTGTCTTGTCGTACCATTGTTCTCTTGTTGCTCTGGCTTCTTTCAAGTCATTGAATGCTTGTTTTGTGACTTTCTTGGCATATGTTTTTGATATTTATAAATACATGATCATTTATGTGTTATACTTATATTACCTATTAATGCTGAGTTATTTGTTACAGAACAGCAGCAGAACATGTCGGTAATATCTTTATTAACACTGTCCCGTTTTATTGGGATGACAATAGGGAAAATTTGAGGTGGTTTGGTGACCCTAGATCCCAGTTTAAACCCTCAGTGGCCTATTCTGCCACTGACTGTTCCTTTGCCACTGACTGTTCAAGGGTGGTAGCCCTATTTTCAACCCTTTTAAGGTTGTGATCAGATGTCATATCTTGCTTTTATTCATCTTTGTAATTATTGTTTGTTTCTGTGCGTGTCTTTGGTTGACTGAGGTCATTGAATGCTACATTTCCTATTCGACTTATATATCTACTTTTTTTAGCTTTTTTCGCAGGGGCACAGTGGTAGCACAGTGGACTCTAAATCCGAAGATTTTGATTTGAGCATCCTAGCGCCACTGGATTTCTCTTGCTGTGTCCTTAATCAAGACATTTCTTCTAGCCTCTGTCGACGGTGGGGGCGTAACCTGGGGGGTGGGGTCTAGCCTCTGTCGACGGTGGGGGCGTAACCTGGGGGGTGGGGTCCTCTGTATTAAAGTATGTCCTGATTACACATGTAGAGTTACTTGTTAGCGATATACATACACATATATCTAGGTTCACGTTAGCGATACACATGTTAAGTTACTGGTTAGGGATACACATACAGAGTTACTGGCTAGCGATACATATATAGAGTGACTCGTTAGCAATACACATGTATAGTTTCTGGTTCACGATACAGATACAAAGTTTCTGGTTAGCGATACACACATATAGTTCCTTGTTAACGATACACAGATAGGGTTCCACGTTAGCAGTAAACGTATTAAGTTTCTGTTACAGAGAGTTTTTCATTCAAGCTAAGCCTATAACAGAGAGTGGACGTTTGTGCCTTAACAGCCCACACCCACTCACCCACCCACCCACCCCATACATGTATTAGTTATTTGAACTTGAAATAATCTACAAGTTATAGTTCATAATAATTACATCGATAATTAAAATAACAATTACCCATAATTTAGCTTAATAAACTCTTCCAACCAAGTAAACAAAATTGCGAAAAAATTTAATGGCTCGACACGGTTACAATAATCGAATAGTTTTTCATTGCCCGCGGCAAGTAGTCATTAAACTAAAAATAGTGGTAACTATCGTGTCCGGTTGGGGCAAGATACAATGTCGCATTGTCATCGGCGACAATGCGACACCCGACAATGCGACATCACGACATTGCGATACAACAATGCGACATTGCGATACGACAAATCGACATTGTGATACGACAATGCGACATTATTGTCACGATGTCGTATCGCATCGCAGTGTCGAGTTGTCGCATTGTCGGGTGTCGCCCACGACAACGCGACATTATGTCACATTGTCGTAATGTCGCACGCGACATCGCAATATTACGACAATTGAAAGAATGTCACGTTGTCGTTAGCGACATTACGACAATTGAAAGAATATCGCTTTGTCGTGGGCGACTTTACGACAATGAGACATAATGTCGCGTTGTCATGGGTGACAATGCGACACCCGACAATGCGACAACTAGACATTGCGATACAACATCGCGACATTGCGATACGACATCGCGATACGACATCGCGACAATTATGTCGTGATGTCGTATCACAATGTCGCGTTGTTGTATTGCAATGTCGAGTTGTCGTATCGCAATGTCGCATTGTCATATCGCAATGTCGCGATGTCGCATTGTCGGGTGTCGCATTGTCGCCGACATTGTATCTGGCTTCAACCGGACACCATAGGTAACTGATTGACATAGGTAATTATGGGAGATAAGTCAGTACGGATTTTTAACAAGAAAATTACTTTTCATAAAAGTATTGGTTCTTGAGCTGATATATACCCAAGGTAGATTCTGACATATCATATATATTTGTATCATGTGTATTATCATCATTATTTTAGGATAAATAAAAAAAAAGGTTATAAGTCCAATAGGAAGAGTAGCATTCACATAATACAGTCACTCCAACAAGTATTACAAAGCAAAGGTGATACAAAAAGTACATCACAAACACATTCAGTAAAAAGCTCATCACAAACATATAAGGGTTGACAACAGGGGTACCGCTTTGGAACGGTCATTTGCAAAAGGGACCACCGGGAAGTTTAAACCGGTTCAAGGGTGCACCAAACCTCACTCTTACCCTGTCATCATCCCTAAATAACAGGACAGTGTAAATAAAAGAAATCCCCGCCGAGTTAACCCCTCACATTTGAGAATGCTTAGATAGGTATAATAAATCAAAAAATAAGTTAAACCTAAGAAGCTAATCTCATATTTACTCGATGACTTGTCTGAATTAGAGCATCAAGCGGAAAACCGTTAAGGGCACGACACAACGGAATGAAGGACATTCACCAAAAGGTTCCCGCCTTAAAGGATTTAGGAACACATTGTCATAGAGTCTACCGCCCGAAGTATAGTGACTATGGCAGAAAAAATAAAAGTTTAAGAAAATCTCATCAATTATTGAATTATATCAACATGTAGTGTGTTAAAACACACGTTTAATGCTCTTTTCAAATTTTTCATATTGGCGAGCATCAACAGAGAACGTCCGAGTAATAATAAAAAAAACTGCATAGGAACCAATTTATTAGGCTAATCAACCTGCAGATCAATAAAACATATTAATTATACAAACAAAATATAATGAATAAGATCATTAAATATATAACATAAATTAATAATAAAAATAATATAAAACTAGTTTTTGATCAAAACGGGCTTTCCATATTGGATGACGTCATGACTTCAAAATTTAGCGTTCACTTTAAGACTAAGATATATGAAATGTTGAAACTAGAACACGCTGTGACACATATTGCTATGAAAAGTATATGTTGGAATAATAATAAATATTTTTACATTTCCCCTATATAACTCTAAGGTAAAACTTCTAATGCCACTGGCGGCCATCTTGGATTACGTAATGAAACCAAAATGTTCAGTGCACTATTCCAGACTGAGCTCTACCATTGTGTAAAATGTTGATCCGCTGTGACATTGATTACTGAAAAAAATGCCACGGAGAAGAAGAAGAAGAACAGGACCTGATCAACGGGCTTTCCAGTTTGGGTGACGTCTTGACGTCACGCTGGTCAGTTCTCATTTAAATGATGGCCTTTATAATATTATCAATGATTTTATCAATAACATTGACATAAAAACAGCCAGAAGGGAAAATTAATAAATTTCAATAACTTATGACGTCACTGGTGGCAAAAGTTATGATGACGTCATGACAGCATATTATGTTCTTGCATAACTACAGCCAGAATTTGACAATCTGTGAAAGTTTCATTCAAATCCGAGCATAAATGTGTGAGATCCAGTGATAACAATATTTTCATCATGACGTCACTGGCGGCCATCTTATATGACTTCATGACTCCAAATGATGTCAGTATATTCTAGTTCATGAGCACTACAACACGTGAATATATAATTTTAAATTCGATCATAAATGCAGGAGATATAGCGATTACAATATATTTTATTTGACGTCACGTGCAGCCATATTGGATGACGTCATAACTTCACAATGGCGCCATATTTTTGATGACGTCATGACTCCATTTTATGATCTTGCAAAACTACATCCCAAACTTTACAATCTTTGAAAGTTTCATTCAAATCCGATCATAAACGTGTGAGATCTAGCGATAACACGTTTTTATCATGACATCACTGGCGGCCATTTTGTATGACGTCCCGTTTCCAAATGATGTTAAAGCACATCCAGGCCATAAGCACTACACAATGTGAATGTATAATTTTAAATTCGATCAGAAATAGCGATCAAAATATATTTCGTTTGACGTCACTTATAGCCATATTGGATAATGTAATGACGTCAAGATGTCATTTCTCACTGAAACTGTTGTATTTATGATTGTATCAATAAAATTGCAAGAAAAACGGTCAAACGGAAAATAAATCATTTTCATTTACTAATGACTTCACTGGTGGCCATTTCATGTTCTTGTACAACTAGATACTGAACATTACAATCTTTCAACGTTTCATTCAAATCCGATCATATATGTATGAGATCTAGCGATAACAAGATATTCATCATGACGTCATTGGCGGCATGTTCTATGACGTTATAACTCCAAATAATGTTAATGCACATCTAGGTCATTACTACAAAATGTGAATACTGCAGGAAAAAAAGCGATTACAATATATTTAATTTGACGTCACGCTTAGAGCCATAATGGATGACGTCATGACGTCACGATGGTAATTTCTCACGTTAATGATGGCCTTTATGATTTTATCTATACAATTACAACAATAACGGTCAGATGCGGAAAATGGTAGTTTTCATTCACTTACGACGTCATTGGCGTCCATCTTTATGATGACGCCATGATGCCATTTTATGTTCTTGCACAACTACATTCTTTATAATCTGTAAAAATTTCATTCAAATCAGATCATAATTTTTTGAGGATTTCCATCATGACATCACTGGCGGCCATCTTTGATGACGTCATGGCACCATAATTTGCAGTGCAATTTTCCGGACTGAGCTTTACAAATGTGTAAAATTGTGTACTATTGATTTGATGAATATTGAGTTCTGCTCAAACCGGGGCTAGTGGGCGTGAACGGTAGCAAGCATATTACACTACCGTTCATAACAAATCTCAATCAAAGCGAGACTGCAATATTTCGTATTTATCGTGTTCGGCCGTTTCCAAAGGTCCATTATCATACTCTTTCATAACCTCTGCTCTTTCTTTTTAAAGGAAAACAGCAAACAAAAAAGGTGTGCACCTGACTAAAACAAAGTCTATCTTGTTTTAAGCGTCTATAAAACTGAAATTAGTGCATATTTGATGTTTCACCACACGTATAATAATGAATAATGATCATAAACGCAGTTTTTCTCTTTAAAAAATAACTCTTAACATGTTAAATTATACAATTTAAAAGTACATTAAATGTGGTATACATTTAGATTACATCAGAACACTTATGAAGCACATCGATTCAAATTTAATGTGTAACTTGACAAAAAGGGAGTAAAACATCGTTTGAAGTATATTTTGTATAAAAGGAATGTAATTTTAAGGGGTCCTTCAAGCGTGTACTGTAGCTCGGGGGAACAAGGTTTGAAAGGTAAATAAGATCAGCGCATCTCAAGCGTGTCGTATCGTAATATAAATTGCGTGTGAGCCTGTTGTATGTCTTTATGGTACTAGACAACCGGCGTAAAGCGCAATTTTGACATGCGCATGCTGTTTCACAAAAAAAGGTGATGTTAAACAATTTTGTAAACTAAAATCTATATTTCCTACGTTAACAAGTGAAGAAGACTCCGTGAAATGAACACGTTTCTATCTACGTACCTTTAAAATAATTTGATGGGGACCAATTACATTAATAATCTGATCAGAAAATATCTGGGTTACTAATAGTATTATACTGGTGTTTTTGAACACTCGACATTTAGCAAAGTTTGCTCTACCCAAGCAACAATGAATACATGTACATATCAAAATAAAATGTTTCCTATAAAATATTGTCCTTAAAGTGTGCACACTAATCTATACAATGGCGGTAGCTGTGACTTTTAAAGTGGCATGCGACACTAAATGGTGTATTTATGTTTTATTAGAACGTGTACAACTGGGAAGGTCTTATTTTAAAATTGTTTAAGTTTCCGAGAAATAATTGAATTGTGTGTCGATCACCCTTTGCTTTCTGAAACATATAAGAGTTCGTGTGTCTCCAAAAGTACAAAGAATGTCGATAATAAATGTGGTGTAGGGAGGGGAAAACGGGTAGGGGAGAAGGGGAAACACACACACAACAATTTCTGTGTTAAGGTTTTGCAGTGCAAATCTAGTTTAGTTTATTTTCCCCACTGAGAAACACGATGACAATACAACTATTACATTTAAAGGCCCAACTGCCGTATAAAAGCCACCAGATGGAGCTGGGGCAGGCTTTTCATTTAAATGTATACATGGTTAAATCAGGGAGACCTTTTTCAAAATATTGAAAACATTCAACCTCATAAAAAACTCAATATTTGGCACAGAAGCAAACTGATATTAAACAAGTGTATCAGTAAAAACATATTTGTGAAAAAGTATTTCTTAATCCTAGTTTCAATTTTTTTAAACCCAAATGACAGACATTTGATAATAAAGGGGAGGAGCCTGTGGAGTTGTGAACTGAAGTAGACGTGGTAGTGTTTACAGCAGACGACACTCAGCGTTATGGCTTAGAGAAAGAGGGACATTTGATAATAAAGGGGAGGAGCTTGTGGAGTTGTGAACTCAAATACACGTGGTAGTGTTTACAGCAGACGACACTCAGCGTTATGGCTTAAAGATAGAGGCAGTAGTTAGGGAGCGACTGTATTGTATTTTTATCGTCAACTTGAAAGCCAGATAATTTTTTTTAGCTCTACTTTTCTGAAGGAAAAAAAGAGCTATTATACTCACACCACTATTATCTCCCTTGAATACTCGTGCCCTACAGATGAAGAAGGTAGATAAAAAAACAAGTTTGCTTTTCTGTATTTTACAGGATACATTGATTTATCTTTACCAGGTTCTAAATCTACAGCATTTTAGGAAGAGATCACAGAAAAATACATAAGATTTCTAGCTAATTCTGCCTCGTTTTACACATCATGGGTCTAATCAACACGGGGTTGTATTTTTGTCTAAATTGTGATAGGTGTCACGCAAACATGAAATTAAAAAAAAGTTCAATCTGGTAAATATTTGTTAAATGTGTTTTAAATTGCAGATATTGGATCAATGAAGAATTTAAGCATAAATACATGTTGTAAAATCTGTTTATCTCTATGCCACGAAAAATATATTACAATGGGACCCTATGGGAAATTAATTGTGATGTGAGACGTATTGTCATCACTCGATCGTCATCATCGTCGTTGTTGTCGTTGTCGTCTTTTGCGTCCCTTGCTTAAAGTTTGTATTTAAGCTTGTATCTCCCAAACCACTTAACATAATGAATTGAAACTTCACACATGTATTCAGCATCATTAAATGACACCACAGAGCCAGGTTCTATAACTCTTGTTTTTATTTAACAAAATGATGGCCCCTTTCATACTTAGAAATGGTTAAAGTTTGTATGTAAGGTTGGTTAAAGTTTGTATGTAAGCTTATATATCACAAACCACATTACATAATGGATTGAAACTTCACACAGTCTTGTATTCAGCATCACTAGTTGACACCACAAAGTCAAGTGATACAACTCTGGCACTCGTGCTTTTATTTTCACAGAATTATGGCACTTGTTATACTTAGAAAACTTGGTTAAAGTTTGTATGTAAGCTTGGTTAAAGTTTGTATGTAAGTTTGTATCTTCCAAACCACTTTACACAATGGATTGAAACTTCACACATGTATTCAGCATCATTAGATGACACCACCGCAGAGTCAGGTGACGTAACTCTTGATTTTATCTTGACAAAATTATGGCCCCTTCCATACTTAAAAAACTTGTTTAAAGTTTGTATGCAAGCTTATATCTCGTACAAAAATTAACATAATAGATTAAAACTTCACGCGTGCATTGGGCATTATAACACAACACCACAGGTTTATGTTTTATAACTATTGCATCTATTGAAACAATAGTATGGCCCCTTTTGTTCTTAAGAAATTTGGTTAAAGTTTGTATGTAAGCTTATATCTCCAAAAATACTTTACATAATGGATTGAAACTTCACACATGTCTTTGTCATCTTGCATAGCCCATGTTTTTATTATAACAAAAGTATGGCCCCTTTTATACTTAGAAATATCAGTTAAAGCTTGTATGTAATTGATGGAACATTTCACCGAAGTCGAGCGTCTGCACCATTGGCGGTGCTCTTGTTTAAGTTTTACTATTCGTAGAATAAGAAAAGCTGTTGTAGATCTACTCAACTTCTGTGTCGACAATGGAATTCAGTTGTTTGACAAGTCCATTTATTTCAGCAACCACTGGTCAGTATAACTTGAAATATGTCATCAGTACCATCAAGGACTCTGGCAAACACATGTTCCATAAATCTATATTGCATTTAAGCAAAACCATGGCATATTTCTTACTTTGAATTTCTGGGTTAAGTTCTTTTTTGACGACAAGTCCATGTATCTTAACAGCTGAAAGTCGTACATCAACAAAACTTCAGTAAAACGTTTGGAATATCAAGGGCACTAGTAGACACATATTCCATATTAACTCGCATTTAAGCCAAGTTTAATATTCCTTTTTCGAATTTAAAATTCTGGTTAAAGTTTTTAGGCAAGTCCTTGTATTTCAATAGGTGATTGTTAATTATTAATACAACTTCAGTATTAAAAGTGTGGATGCTAGTAGACACATTTTCCATAACTCTGGATTGCATTTCAACAAAATTACGGCCCTTTCTCTGGATAAATATTTTCTGTATTATATAATAGAAAAGGCGTAGCCCCTTTTCGACTTAGAATTTCTTTTCATTTTATTTGTTGGCAAGTCCATTTCTTTCAATACCCACTGGCCATATACCTGTATCTCTGTCAAAAGAACTTGACAAGTGTCATCGGAGTCATCAAGGACACTTACACACACATGTTTCATAACTACTTTTTATTTCATTTTAGCCAGATGAGATTTTTTTTTCAACTTAGAGTTTCTGTTAAAGCTTAATAAGCAGCTTAATATACTTCAATGAAACTCACTGCTACATCAAATAACAATGGCAAGTCTGTATATTTCATTAGCCCCATAAACCTTCCCCACTACTACACCCCCACCACCACCACTCCAGATAAATAGACAAATATTTGTTCTATTTCTTTTTGGTTTCTCTTCAGTTACCATATCTGCATCCTGTTCTCTTCCATCCCCTCCCCACCCAACACATACATTCTCTACCTTAGACTCCCCCAATGAAAATATTGTATTATTTCTGGTTTCTTGTTCCTATTCAGTAGCACTCCCCACTCTCTTCAAGTTCATATTTTTTCTGGGGTATTGAAGGTCTTGCTTTGATATTGGGTATTCATGTTTACTGACCACCCTCTCCCCACATCCCTTACACCCTCACCTCACTACCACATAACCTCCACAATCAAGACTTTACCTTGTGAATGAACTGGCACCATGGTTAGTGAGACAGAAGTGTCGGTAGCCTTGTTTAAAATTGACTTTGAATAGTGGAGCATGATGTCATTTCGACAGCACTTGTTTAATATGGATCTTTCCATATTTGGTGGATGGAAATCCATGTGCTGGTTTTAATCTTTAGTTATGCTTGTCCTTGTCTGCTTTCTATGTGAGCCCCCTTTTGCTCTTCTATATTATGTATTGGTCGGAAATGGACAATACAGATTCGGTTAATTAGATTGTACAGAAACAATACAACAGGCTTCACGGAAGAGTTAAATAGACTATACAAGACAATGAGATGGACAATACACATACGATTAATTGGACTGTACAGAAACAATATAATAAACTTCACATAAGCAGTTAAATAGACTAAACAAGACAAAGAGATGGACAATACACATACGATTAATTGGTCTGTACAGAAGCAGAACAGTAGACAACACAGAAGCCGTAAAATAGACTATACAGGACAATGAGATGGACGATACAGATTCGATTAATTGGACTGTACAAAAGCTGTACAGTAGACAAAACAGAAGCCGTAAAATAGACTATACAGGACAATGAGATGGACGATACAGATTCGATTAATTGGACTGTACAAAAGCTGTACAGTAGACAAAACAGAAGCCGTAAAATAGACTATACAGGACAATGAGATGGACGATACAGATTCGATTAATTGGACTGTACAAAAGCTGTACAGTAGACAAAACAGAAGCAGTAAAATAGACTATACTAAAATATGAGAATGGACAATATCGATTCGATTAATTGGACTGTACAGAAACAATATAATAGACTTCGCAGAATTTAAATAGACTATACAAGACAATGAGATGGACAATACAGATTCGATTAATCGGACTGTACAGAGGCATTTCTATAGACAACACACATACAGAAGCAGTAAAATAGACTATACAAGACAATGAGATGGAAAATACAGATTCGATTAATCGGACTGTACAGAGGCATTTCTATAGACAACACACACAGAAGCAGTAAAATAGACTATACAAAACAATAAGATTGACAATACGATATCGATTCAGTGGAATATAGAGACACAGTACAATAGACTATACAGAAGCAGTAAGATGGGTTAAACTGATGCAATACGATGTATTCTTCATACTGACCGTTGAAACGGGCCTTGATTGATCGTTGGTAATAAAAATTCCAACTGTTAAGGAACTGTGTGTCATCATTTGCCAACACATTCTAAGTAATATGTTGCCATACAAATTCAATAACCTTTGGTACCAGGGGCGTAAAAATAAAATCGAAAAAATAAAATGCCAAAAATGCAATACAAATCGCAGGCCTAGGTGGGTAAGGGGCTAATTTATAAAATCGCAACAAAATATACTCAAATATGATCCAGAGATAACCGATGGGTAAATGTTTTCAGCTTGATTTACGGTAAAAAGTAAGGATATTGATGCTCTTATAGACATATTCACCTGTACGAAATATACGCCAAAACGCACCTCCGACAGTCTAGCTGAAAAACAAATTTCGGGGGAGCATGCCCCCGGACCCCACTAGAACTCGGCCTACATATCATATTCGGCCAAGCTACGCCCCTGTATACACTCAGTACTTTTGAAAACGCAACACCAGGCTTTTTTTGAATTTCTAGAATGCAGCTGAAGTCCTCATACAACATGTGTTTCACTGAAAGAAGTAGAGCAAATCTTATGCAACTGTTTATCGCCATATGTTAACCTTTGGAACACAAATACTCGTGTACTAATATAACATACAATCTTGATTAAAACAATTAACAGCCGACTGAAAATAATCGAAAATAGAAAGTTGCGTTTTTAAATGAACTGAGCATATATTGAAGCAATGAGAAGTACTACAAAAAAAAATGACATTGGCTATATAACAACAGAAATAAGAGATACCATAAAAAATGCAACAAAAAAACACAACAGAAACCATAAAAAACACAACAACAAAACACAAAAATAAACATAAAAAATAAAGCAACAGAAAATCAGAAACCATACCGCGTGTATTGCCCCTCGAATCTTGAACGACCCTGTCCTCTGCATGTTTTCGCATTTGAAAAAGAATTTTCGTCCATACTTCTCGTTAAAAGAATGACTTTGCATCACTGGTGTATATACCACATGCTTTAACATTTCCACATGAGCTTCCCGTATGTCCTTTAATGTTACAATCTGCGGTTCTAATGTCATGTTGACTCTTAGAATAAACGAAACTGCCTTGCCTTAACAAACCAGTCATATGCGGTGTAAGTCGACAACCGTTTATTGTTTGGTTGTTATCCACAACATCAAGCTTATATAGCTTCTTTCTGAAGACTTTTCACATGTTTAAACAGCTTTGAATGCATGTTAGTGTTTATCCTACTTTTTAAAGCAATCATATGGCTTACAATTTCAAATCCTTGCTGCATTTATTCATGATTAAACTAAATCTTCAACCGAAGAAATATAATGTTTATTTTTTTACATGTTCATAATCACTGATTCTTTACATGTTTACGTGTTCATAACCGTATCACATATATCAATACCCAATATTGATTACTTCATTCTCGATTTTGCCATTATCAAATCTCGCTCTCGTTTTTCGCGAGATTTCGAGTTCGGGGTGTCTCAACACTAACTCTGTATAGTGAATATACAGTGTTTATTTGTTTTACACACATTTTAGAGCTTATCGTGCAAAAGTTTCATGCGAGTGCTGTTTCTAGTTGTGTTAGTAATATCAACTGTCAGAATATTGACCTTTTCTGGGTAAAATGGCTTTTTTATTGCCATTATAATGATACCTTGAAACCGAAAGTAGGTAGATGTGCGTTACTCAAAGATCAGAATCCTCGTGTTTCATAAATTATTTAAAGTAATTAACTTTACTTATTACACTTAATTATATTCCACAAGCGAATATGTATCGCAAACGTATTTTACTGTTGATAATTGTTACGGCATAGATAAAATAATTAACAGAACTCTGCAAACTATTTTTAATTTCATTCATAAATCATAGGACCAACATATAGCCATGCAAAAACAAGTAATTTTTGGGTTTTATTTGCATGTTGTTTATTGAAATCAAAAGATAAAGAGTTTCTCCAATAGTAATAATGCGATACCCCGTGGCTAATTGGCTGTCCAAAGCAGGATGTTTGTTTAGATCAAAGAGGCCATAAATCACAAATACATGTACTGGCTGCGCGTGGTGTGTTG
>JAWPHD010023245.1:0-22634 GCA_037043455.1 Cyrtodaria siliqua | reverse complement strand
GCTATCTTGCCACCTCCCCACCACCCCCACCCCCAATCTTTTTTTTTAAAATTTGTTTTACCATATTTCTGTGTTGTTTTGGTCAATTCTTACATAGCTTCTTATATGTTGCCCTCCCTACCCCTCGCCTCTACCCCATCCCCACTCAAACTCGATTTTTGTACATATTTGTGTGTTGTTTTGGTGAATTCTTACATAGCTTCTTACACATATATGTTGCCCTCACTACCCCCACTCCCCCCCCCACCATCCACCCCCGCCTCTCTCCCACCCCCATCCCGTACCCCATTCAAAACTCGAATTTTTTATTTTTATTTATTTTTTTACATAATTATTTGGTCAATTCTTACACATAGTTATGTTGTGCTCCCAACCCCACCCCACATTGTTGTAGCCTTGTTTTCTGATGGTATATACTAGCTATACATTTATTATTCTCTGAAAAATCGAATAGTCGAGCTGCGCTGTTCTCCGACAGCTCTTGTCTAACGGCGGCGTCATCAAACATAGTCATAGGCAATAGAGGTCACCCAATACATCGAACCACGGTGAGGAATCAGTTGCGTGCATATGGCATCAACTGTCGGAGACCGCTAAAGGGAATAGTTTTGACCCAACAACATCGTCACGCAAGGCTCCAATGGACGCGTAGCAACGTTGGTAACAATTGGAGGAATCACGTATTCACGGATGAATCGAGATTTAATTTGTATCATTCGGACGGACGGACGGACAAGAGTTTACCGGCGGCGTAACGAACGTTACACGAGGAATTGCGTTGTTGAGCACGAACGTCATGGTGGAGGCGGCTGCATGGTCTGGGGCGCCTTTAGTCATGTATTCATAATTCAGATCTCAACTTGTGATTTGTAATGGAAATCTTAATGCTGACCGTTACATCAATCAAATTCTCACACCTGTAGTGTTACTGATGTTCCGACGACGTAATGGATTAACATACAAGCATGATAACGCACCCCCTCACACAGCTAGGATTACAACATACTTTCTTATCAGACATTATATTCCTGTGATGGCATTGTCTTCACGTTCTCCAGAGTGTAACCCAATCAACACTTGTGGGACGAACTAGGCCGTAGAGTACGTCAACGTCCTAACGTCCCAAGGAACGTCCGTGAGTTAACTGTTGCGCTAACACAGGAGTGGAATCTGATTCCAAGACATACTAGTACTAGACTTTGCAATTATATGCCCTCCAGACTGCAGGATGTATACCAGGTAATGAACTTTTCCCCGTCGTACGTCAGATATACCGGGATTAAATGACGTCAAAGAATGAAATGGCCCAGAATTTTTGTTGTCAATGTTTTGTTAAGATTTAACTGAATAATTTGATACCTCATACATATTGTTACGTTGTTTTGTTTGGAAGGAAATCCCTTCTGAAATTTCATGTAGCGTTTTTATTTCTCGCCAGTGTAAGTGACAGTTGATGGCGCAATTAAGAAAACTTTCATAAACAAAATTGTATACACTACATTGAACATTAACCAAGCATTACGTTTCTCATTCACAGACCGTGTCCAAATGTTAGTCGTGATACTCGGCGACTTGTTATCTTACCCATCAACATGTTTTGAAAATCAAGTATATAGTATAGGTCATATAGGGGGGCAAATAGTTTATCTTATGCCTGGGAATAAGTATATTGCTCTCGCTGTGTGCAGAGCCGTGCAAACACTTTTATGTTCACCGTAAATCTGGAGGAACGACAACTCTGAGTAGAGAAACATCAGTCGCTATCGTCCCGACACAAGCTGACTCAAGAATATACCATTCGAAATGTATCATAATGACATACAGATAGCTTGTCATTCCTTAAAACTACACACGCCATGTATATATAACAGTGATAATTCATGAATTTGATGTATTGATGTAGAATATGGAGCATGTCATTCGTAAAAGCTGCATGCACAAGTCATATGAAAATATATCTACACAGTATCACTAGCCCGTTATATTACTAAGGCGCCTCCGATGTTCAGTGTTACAACTCATCGCTTAAATACCCTTTGTCGCCACGAGAAGATGAACATGAATGACAATATTAAAATCGACATACCCAGAAAAAAGCATGCAATATAAATGGAGAATGTTAGCGTTAAGTTGATCAGGGACATTTAGAAATCAGTTTCGGGCATTTTAAAATTTCAACATTTTGCGGTCGTTCTGAATTCGAGCGGACCGATTTGAATGTATGACTTTCTATCACATTTGTAACAAACGAATGGCCTATAACATTTGACTGAAACGCATCACTTGACTGAAACGCTTTTGACTGAAACGCTTTCGAGTTCTGTACTATTGATCTCGTACCACGTGTTTAAATGTCTTATCGTGATGCTATAACACAACACAACACCTGGGGCGTCCGTGGCCGAGTGGTTCGAGTCTTTCACTTGAAATCACTTGCCCCTCACCGCTGTTGGTTCGATCCCTCAGGGGCCTAGGAATCTTTATGTGAGGAAGCTATCCAGCTGGCTTGCGAAAAGTCGGTGGTTCTACCCAGGTGCCCGCTCGTGCATGAAAATTGCCCGGAGGGGGACCTGGGGTCTTCCTCCACCGGTGGAAGCTGTAAAGTCGCTATATGACCTTAGCTGTTGGTGCGACTATAACATCCAATTAAATTCAATAACACAACACAGGAAGTGTGTATATCCAAATGGTTTATTTATAGCACAGGTATTGTTTATGTAAACACAAGAGTTAAAAAGTCAGCGTGCCGTTTTAGCTTTTCTAATTTCTAATTTTCTTTTTACGTTTCTAATCAGTTGTTTCTATTAACGACTGAGTACATCAGGTGATTTAATGCAAATTTGATTGTAATATTAAACACACTACTTGACACAAAGTCTTCATCATCTCCGTTAAGGTTAACAATAAGCATATTCTGACTTTAGAATCGACATACCCAGAAATATGCATGTTATATAAATAAAGACTGTTAGCTTTAAGTTGATCAGGGACATTTAGAAATCAGTATCGGGCATTTTAAAATTCCAGCATCTTGTGGTCGTTCTGAATTGGAGCGGACCGATTTGAATGTATGAATTTCTATCACATTTGATTGAAACGCATCACTTGACTAAAACGCTTTTGACTGAAACGCTTTCAAGTTCTGTATTATTGAACTCATACCACGTGTTAAAAGTCTTATCGTATCTAAAAGTATGCCACCACATTGCAAAAGGGTCATAACCTTTGACAGTATATATATATACTCAGTTGCAAAAGAAATTGGACACTTTGACAATTTTACTTTACGTCCTATCCTCTTTATCAAGCGACATTCCCTTAAAGATTCGACCTATTGAAAAACAAATGACAACATGATATTGGCAATCCCATGATAACAACTTTAATACCAAACATGGCATATTCATTTTGGCATTTGTCAATTTAATTCTAAAAAAACGTTATACAATTAAATCTAAACAAACCTCAGTGTCCACTTTCTTTTGCAACTGAGTATACTTTGAACAGACGTCATTATGGACTATAAGATAAGAGAATTCTATATTATAAACGAAATTATTCCTTGCACTAGTTAAATATGCCCTCCATTTAGTTCATAGTTTAGGTCACACTATAGCTGGTCAATAGCGACGACAGGGTACATCGACAGTACTGCACGTTTTAGACATCAAAAAAAGAGTATGGATTCCATCAAAGGTAGTTTATACTTTCAATCAATAACATTTGCTTAACGTTTCTTTTGATGTCGTGTTCGACTGGTAAAAAGTACGCACTAGCATATGATGACACAGCTCTTTAAGCAATAGTACTGCCAATTTTGACAATTTCTCAAGCATTTCACCTATTGCGAACACCAATTTATTTCTCTATTTATGATTGTTTTATTTATCTTTCGAATTTTAATTGTGTTACGGTCATGTTATTTTCAGTATGTTTCTTAAGATGTTGGTTGCTCCTGTTGTGTGTGAAGCTTTCAGGTGAGTGGGATTAGCTTTGTTTCATCGCATTTCTGGGAAGGGTTTTATATCATACGTCATATTCATTTATGGCTATTAAGGTTTTATTGCACTGATGCTGACTCTAGTTGGTTTGTGAATATATATGAACCTACAGTCTTATTAGTTTGGACGGTTGTATCAGTCAAACAGTTCCAGTATTACATACCTAAATATAGTGTACATCAGTGAAACTCGATTATTTTTACAACGGCTGAAAAATGAATAAGTGCAGCCGAAATGTGTATTTTAACTTGAGCCAACCTTCTGCTCTATAATTGATTTAATAATATGAACTATTATTCTCTACCGATTTTTAAAGTAAAACATCTTTATTTATCACCAAACATCTCACGATGTTATCACGTTTCTCTATATAATTTGAGGAAGTGTCGATTCATAAGTATGGCGGGAGGTGTACAGTACTGGTTCTACCCAGGTAACGTGGGTGGTCTGCCTCCACCACAAAAGATCGACCGTCATATGTAACCTTACATGTGCTGAAAATGACGTAAAACACCATACAAACAAACAAACAAACTATCCTAATGTTTGACTGCATTTCCAGATGCTGTGATGTGTTATAAATGTGATCATGTGGCCCACCCACGCGACTGTGATCGGGTTGTCGAGTGCAAGGACGGAGAGGTATACTATACAATAAAGTATGCCACTGAACTGAATGTTGTTTAAAGGCTCATCAATACAACAGTCGCCCACAGAGAGAGGGGAAAGGATACATAGGAATCCGAGATCTTGCCCTACTCTTACAATCATACTAATTCCTAGATTCCTCTATGGTTCTTTAACGTGCTCGAATGAGACTCCGAAACACGGGACCGCCCGGTTTACTTCCCCATCCGACAGACGAGGATAAGGAAATCCAGGTCCTCCATAATTTAATTCCACCGTGATAGTCGCTGGGCTATGACATACGTTAGGACAATTGTGTCATTGACGGTGAACTTAAGTATAATCTAATATTTCATAGAATTCATAGAGAGTGTGGCTTGGCTCAGTAGGTAGCGCGGCGGATTAGTAAACGGAGGCCCCGGGTTCAATCCTCCGTGGTGCCACTGAGTTTCGTCGGTGTGTTCTTAGGCAATACACTTTCCCTTATCCTCGTCCGTCGGATGGGGACGTAAACCGGGCGGTCCCGTGTATCGGTCTATCCTCCGAGCACGTTAAAGACCCATAGGAATCTATTCGATAATAAGAGGTCCCCGGATTCCTATGTATCCTTCCCCTCTCTCTGGGGCGGCTCTAAATAACCTATACTGTTGATGAGCCGCTAAACAACATTCAATTCAATTCAATTTATAGAACCCTACGCAAAACATAATTGTCTATACCACTACAAAACAGCTACTTTTGAAATATAACATATTTCTCGCATTCCCCAAGCATTTTGGTGTTTTATTATTACTGTTAATTAGTGTGTCTATTTAATGTCTACTATTTCCAAAATATTTACCAATTGTTTTCATTTTATAGGTATGCCATGTAATAAGTTACGCCCAGCCGGATGGTCATTTCTACTATGTGTCCGGATGTCTAGCACAAACGGTAAGACATTATCTTATCAACTCTGGTAGAGGGACCTTTTCTTATCAACTCTAGTAGTGGGTTAATGGTGGTGATTTACTAAAGCCAAGTAATAGTAACACGATTGACGTTGTTTATATATATTCTTTAAGGTAAAGAAAAGCGTTCAAGAGATGTCAAACGCGTTAACTTTATAGATATGAGGCAGTGTGACACTCATGTTCAAACGTTTTACAAGCCGTTTCCATCCTGCGACATTAATAAAAGGGATCGAGTGTTGTAGGAGGAGCTGCCTCCCAATTGTCAATCACCAAGTGATGCGGATGTATGCTCTAGCCATACCGTTATTGTTTCATTTTTAGCTCGACTATTCGAAGAATAAGAGAGCTTATGTAATCACCCCGGCGTCGGCGTCAGCGTTGGCGTCCCACATCAAGGTTTGCGTGTAAGCTGTGTTTACAGGTCTATATCTCTTACATTTCGTATTCTAGCACAACCAAATTTGGCCATGGGCTTCCTTATAGCATTATCTTAAGGGCTGCAATTTTGGTTCTTGTAACCCCTGGGCTCCCATGGAACCCAAATTATGATGTCCCATTTCACATCAAATTTTGCGTGTAAGCTGTGTTTACAAGTCTATATCTTACCCTAGCACAACCAAATTTGGCCATTAGCTTCCTTATAGCATTATCTTAAGGGCTGCTTAAGTAATTTTGGTTCCTGTAACCCCTGGGCTCCCATGGAACCCAAATTCTGATAGCCCTTAAAATGTGTCTGTTTCACATCAACTTTTGCGTGTAAGCTGTGTTTACAGGTCTATATCGCTTACATTTCTTGTCCTAGCTGAACTTTGGAATTGGTTTCCTTATAGTATGTTGTAAAGGGTTGGGTAAGTAATTTTGTCTTCTGCAAATTCTGGGCTCCCATCGAACCCAAATTGTGATGACCCATGAAATGTGCAATAAAGGCAGATCTAGGTTTGCATGTAAGCATGTATACATCTATAATTTTGGTTTGGGATTTCTTATAGCATTATGCATCTTATTCATACTTCACCCATAGTGGGGCATGGGCTTCCTCCTCCCCCACCCCACCCGCCCCCACTCCCACCCCCTCCACACACCATTTTTTTTTTTTTTTACATATTTCTGTGTTGTTTTAGTCAATTCTTACACATATATGTTGCCCCCTCCCCCCCCATACCCCCGCCTCTCACCCCCTCCCCATCCCCCACCCACTAACTTGAAACTCTATTTTTTTTTTTTACATATTTCTGTGTTGCTTTTGTCAATTCTTACACATGTTCCCTTCACAGCTGCCTCCCCTCCCCCACCCCCACCTATCCACACACACTCCCCCCTCCCCACACACACAGAGTCGATTTTTTTTCTTTACATATTTCTCTGTTGTTTTGGTAAATTCTTATAAATAGCTTCTTACACATATATGTTGCCCCTTCCACCCACCCCCACCCCCCACTCGAAACTCTAACATGTTACTTCCTCCCTCCCCCACCCCCTGCTTCTCCCACCACCCCCCACACACACTCGAAACTTTTCTTTTTTTTAATATTTCTGTGTTGTTTTGGTCAATTCTTACACATAGCTATGTTGCCCCCACGCTCGAAACTGGAATATTTTTATTCAATGTTTATTGTTGTTTTTTTATATATATCTGTGTTGTTTTGGTAAATTCTTACAAATAGCTTCTTACACATATATGTTTTACCATATTTCTGTGTTGTTTTGGTCAATTCTTACATAGCTTCTTACACATATATGTTGCCCTCCCCACCCCCTGCCTCTCCCCCATCCCCACTCAAAACTCGATTTTTTTATACATATAGTTTTTTTTACATGTTTTTGTGTTGCTTTAGTGACTTCTTACATAGCTTCTTACACATATATGTTACCCTCATCACTCCCACTCCCCACACCACCTACTCAATACTCGATTTTTTATATTTATTTATTTTTACATATTTCTGTGTAGTTTTAGTCAATTCTTACACATAGCTATGTTGCGCCCCCAACCTCACCCCACATTGTTTTAGCCTTGTTTCCTGATGGTATATACTAGCTATATAATTTATTATTCTCTGAAAAATCGAATAGTCGAACTGCGCTGTTCTCAGACAGCTCTTGTTAATTTATGGCATAAATTCAACAAACATTGATTGCCTGTACATGTGTATCGCTGTCTGTTATATTTCCAGTCTTGTCCCAGTACTCCGGCGGGTATTGGTAGGAGAGATATCGCCTTCTGTAATCGCTGCTGCAATGGACACTACTGCAACAAAGAACTCTGCGATGGTCCACGTATGTCGTTATCGTCGTCTCACAATGTCCAAGTCTCTCTCGTATTTACTTTTTATCAATTGATCAACTCTTATAGTATCAAACTCTGTATATCTTTTCGATTAATTGTAATAGTTGACTTTTATCATTCTCCTTGCAACTTTTACATCGTTTATTATTTTAATACGCGTTTCAATTTTCAATTTACGCAGGATACATTGCCCATCTTCTGAATATAATTGGTTTATACATCTAGTATCACTAAATCAATACCAATGTCATTTAAATCACTACCAATGACACGTTAGTCCGCCGACTTTGACGTTGACCCTGGACGGTCCGATATGCGGAAGTCTGTTCAACACATGTGTAAATAAGCCATAGGAATATGAATGTATAGTTGAATGTTGTTTAACGGCTCATCAACACAGTATAGGTTATATAGAGCCGCCCCAGAGAGAGGGGAAGGATACATAGGAATCCGGGAACCGTGCCCTACTCTTATTATCGAATAGATTCCTATGGTTCTTTAACGTGCTCGGAGGATAGACCGATACACGGGACCGCCCGGTTTACGTCCCCATCCGACGGACGAGGCTAAGGGAAAGTGTCTTGCCCAAGAACACACCGACGAAACTCAGTGGCACCACGGAGGATTGAACCCGGGGCCTCCGTTTACAAATCCGCCGCGCTACCGACTGCGCCACCCATAGGAATATAATAGAGTGATAACGGATTTATTTTTTGGTGTCATTCTCTCTATGAGTTGCTCTCACGAAGATGTAGATCACCATTTAACAACATATATCGATTAAATTCAAATTACGCGTAGAGAATATTGCAGTTACTTGTGTGTGAATAAATCTGTGATTTGATTTGATTTTGTTTCAGCACCAACTGCCCATGGTCCTCGTTGCCTACAATGTCAAACCGTAGAGAACCCAACAGACTGCGGCGCTGTGACGGAGTGTGCCCAGGGGCAGGTATCTTCAGCTTCATCTCGTCCTCGTAGTGCTCTTATTTTCCTCTCAAACTGCTGTAATTGATATTAAAATAATTGTGCTGACATATTTACTGTATTTCAAAGGAAATTATAAAAACTAACATAAATACAATAATCAAGATGCCTTAAATCACTTTGATTTCCCGCTAAAATACGATCTTGTCTTAGATAAAACAACTATTTCTCCGAATTATTTTATGTTTATTAACAGTTAATTAAACATTTGTTTTAATTTACCCATTATGCATTTGCATTAAGTTTGTAAACGTACGTTTGTATGGATATTCAGTAAAACATTCTGATCTGATCTTTTATTTTTATTTCGACCATTTAGGTATGTTTCACAAAGGAGAAATACGTGTTTGGTGAAAGACGATACCAGTTGGGATGTGAATCCGCAGTAGGTATTTCATACTCAGAATTGTTAAGCGTAAAATAAACAATAAACGACTAATTATCTCCACAAACTATACATATACGAGTTTTACAGCCATGTTTCACACGCTTCAGTTTGGTAGTAAAACAAGCGTAAAACACCTCATATGTGCTTTATGTACATGCACACTAGTCTTATATATCTTATGTAGCTTTAAATACCATAGTTTGCCACGAGCTGGTGAGCATGAAATTACGCCTACAAAGAGGTTGGCGATTTAAATATAGGTTATGTAGCTTTAAACAACATTGTATACAACTGAACATGTTTATTTGAAGATATGTTTTACGTCAAAATCAATGCACATACACATCTCGTCATTTGGTAATTGTTTGATAGTGTAAAGAAGAGTAACGGATTAGAAGAAAATGTATATACTGGTCGTGTTCTTTTATACTTTTCTCAACTGTAACATCTCGTGTTTTTCTACACAGCAATGTACACCGTTAAGTAGGTATAGACGTTTGGTGGACAATCGAGCTAGTCCGTGCCAACAATGCTGTACAGGGGAGAACTGTAACAGGGACCTTTGCCATAATACAGGTACAAGCCAATAGCTACTGAATCAAAACAGTTATGTTAATATATATGGTCAAATATTTTGCCACAATGTAACATATACTGAGTGGAAATGGTTCAGCAAGTTTTTTAGATGACATAATACTGTATATAAGATATACTGACATTTTCGGACTTTGCGGGTTTGACCCCTGCATTCATTTATTCGTTACGTCATTAAGATGTTCGACTGTTATTGATGTGTGTTTAATAAAATATTGTGTCCATGGCAGTAGTTTCTTAATTTTACAACCAAAAATGTATTAATTTCAGGGTGCAACAAAAACGTGCTAAACTTTTTTCCCTCAGTATATGTTTCAGTAATGGGTGCTACATCTTCAATACCACGCATAAGTATATAAACTGATGATTTCGCAATGTATCTGATTCAAACTTAATTTGTTTGGCGGTGTTTGACAACATAAAATTGTTTTATTGTGAGGTTTATGGAAGAAACTTCTCAAATATGTTTAAAGTGTGACCATTGTCCATTCGATATCCGTCTTCGTCTTGCCTACTTGCCTACATGCACGGATCAACCAAGTTATTGAATTAATTCGTTTTATGTTTTTTATTCATATGTTCATGATCATCTCCGTGTTATGTTATACTTTTATGTCGCCATTAGTGCTGCATCATCTCCGTGTTATGTTATACTTCTATGTCGCTATATCGGCGTGTAATGTTATACTTCTATGTCGCTATATCGGCGTGTTATGTTATACTTCTATGTCGCCATTAGTGCTGCCTAGTTTATTAGATACCCATTCGTTTTATTGGATGACAATAAGGTAAGAATGAGCCTTGGACATTCTTGGTGCATCCTAGAATCTGGGTTATGCCCACATAGGCGATTTTGTTTTAGCACTGACCTGTTCAAGGTAGTATACTATCAACCCATTTAGTTTTTTAATATTTATTTACTTGTATAAAATACATAGTTTAGATAGCAATTATTGCGTGTTCTTTAATCAATTAAAGGGGTCGATGCACTATTTTCAAACAAGATTTATTTAAAAGGGCTCTGAAAATTGAATAAAAGCTGAATGAATGATCAAAATGCCATGAAAAATAAAGGAGATATGACCTATTGAAAAATTGCAAAGAACATAAATGGAGGAGTCCATCTTGGAACGATAACGTCATCGCGCCTTTTTACCATATATGGCATTTGAAAGCAAAAAAAAATCACAGCAAATGAAAAATAATAAGCATACAATTTATACATATTACATCTGTACAGTATATTTATTTTTTATATCTGTATATTTATTTTTAATCAATTTGCAGTGATTTTCTTTTAAAAATTGTGCGTCAACCCCTTTAAGATGTACACGTCGTTTTAAAGCTTCAATGGGGATTTACATTGTTTCTTTTCGTGTAAACCGGGCGGTTCCGTGTATCGGTCTTTCCTCCGAGCACGTTAAAGAACCATAGGAATCTATTCGATAATAAGAGTAGGGCACGGTTACCGGATTCCTATATATCCTTCCCCTCTCTCTGGGGCGACTCTAAATAGCCTATACGGTGTTGATGGGCCGTTAAACAACATTCAGTTCAATTCAATTCTTGTTAGTGTAGATGTGTGTGCATGTTTATAAGCGCGTCATATCACTACATTTTGTTGTGAAGAGATACTGGTTGTGTACCAGTTATCGTCATTTACCAGATTTTGTCATTATCAATAAAACGCTCGATGTTGTGATTATTTTTCGACCCCACTTGACAAATCACTACACACTATCATCAGACGATTGGAGAGGAAAAAATAGTTTAGAAATGTTAACATAAACTCTCAAACCAACCCGTTTACCTATATAAATACCGTTATAAACAAAATGCAATCGGGGAATCAGGCGCTAATGCGCATGGGCAGGAAAATTTTCCTTTTAAAATAGCTGAACTTTTACGTCGAACCATTGAATCAAGTTGACATGCCCAAAAAACTAAAAGCATGTGCTAAACATTTTCAGCCAAGGGAGACAAATAGTTCACGTCAATTAATCAGTTATTTCCCTTCAAATTATGAACGTCGAAGTGAAGTAAATAACATCCGATACCTACAGTTGAAAAAACATTTTAAATTGTAGATATAGGTGTTTTTTTTTAGATATTTTTTTGTGTATTCATATGCAATGGTATATTTATGTTTCAATTAATAACTACACACGTTTTCATCATCCCAAACATGGTTTATTCGGTATTACACTGAACATGACGATAACTACTGCATTCAGCTCAAACGACCGGCCCATTCAGTCTATATTTAGTGACGGTCACGTGACACTTGTTACTGAGAATAGGAACAATGTAAACACAGAATATTTAAGGCAAAAGGGTAAGCTTCTCTACCGGCAAAAATATTTATGAGATAACTAGTTTTGATTCAGATATATTAAAGAAACAACATAAAAATGACGATATCTGGTATACAGCCAGTAGAGCATTTGTCTCGCATTTTTGTGATCCGAGTTCGAATCTCCGCTGAATCGACTTCTCTTCTTCTACATGTAGCATGTATATGTCTGTCAATGTGTTACAATGTCGCTTGCGAGAGTGTATATATCTGCATCAAAAATCAATCAAGTACCAATGACAAAACGACGCTCGGAAATGATTATGTTTCTTCTTACTTTGTTCTTCCCATTAGGTTTACCGCTCACAAATGCTCCAGTGACAGTTGCCAGCCACGTGCCGCAAACAGCGGCACCACCCACAGCAGCAACACAGCATACAACGCAATCGCCGGAGCAACATCAAACCACACGTACGTTTTTTTAGTATTCCTTATACATATTCCACATTGACTTTCCGGAAACGTCAGTACACCATTCCAATCATACCGCAATCATACCTCAATACGTGTTACATAACAACGGATGCTTGTTCCGCGTTGCATTTTCTACGTAGCGTACACGTTGCTGTGATTTTGAAGTTTAATACTGTTGAAATTAAATACGAGATGAGAATCTGAACGAAAATGTAATTTTATTTGCCATGTGGTAAGGATGAGCAGAGCTGAATTGCGACCAGAAGAGGTTAATTAGACGACTGCATGTGTTTTACAGATGTGTATAATGTAAATGGCTGCCATTTCCGTGGTGCAACGTACAAGATTAATGAAACGTGGGACGACGGGTGTGACTTTACGTGCACGTGCATCGATGATCACACCGGCAGATATGTATGCCAGGATATGTGAGTACATTAAACCTTTATATAATAATTTGTATATAAGAAGTTTACAAGAGTTCTGCATATAGTTTATACACCAAACTAGTAGCGTTATCTTTATTTTGCTAATAGTATTTCCGATTGTCGCTATCAAATACCTATCAGAAACATACATATGAGCAAACGCAATTATAATTAACTGAGAAAAAAACGAACTCCAATTATAACGTACCGGTACATGGCATTGCGATGATGCAACTATGGCCACCGTTTGGTTGAGGTAGTACAAGTTGTAATGTGTGAGAAACAGAACTAAACCACGAAATAAACACATAATACAACTGTATTTAAGCTGTGCGCAGTGTAGATAACTCGCTGAAGTAATTAAAACATATAAAACATTTCTTCTATCCTTTTGTTGATGAAGGGAGCGGGGCGGGAAAGGTGTACCGAGGAATATTCGGTAGTTTTGAAGATTATCTATCGGTTCACATGACTTTTAGACTAAGTTTACATTATGTTAAGATACAATTAAACAAAATACATTTTGACCTAAGTAGAACATGACTAATATTGTTCTAGGATTCTTTATGTATATGACCCCTGGACTCTATATTTCAGCTGTCCCACGTGGGTGAATGTTCCGGACCAGTGCACATTGGTGAAACCACCCGGAGAATGCTGCACCAAACCAGTATGCCACGGCACCAACATTACGACAACAAACTTCACCACTTCTACACTCATCGGTAAGTTTGCTATAGAAACAACTTAAGGTTTTTATTTAACTAATAAAGCACAAACTTCACTGGCAACAGAAACTACAATTGTCTTAATTATGTTAATCGTTATCTTTTTAATCAGTCATTAACTAAATATTAGTTAAATGCTGTATTAGTTTAAAAAACAACAACACAATTTCGTTACTGATGATGCAGAATTAAAATAATATACTTTTCTTTCAAATTTTGTGATATATCAAACAAATTAAAATTTTCTGAAAGTAATACTATTTCCAATATGGTATTCATATTTAACTGTTTAAACTGTGAACTGCAAATGCCAACCGACTTTGGTTCTTAAGCATGTAAGCATTAATCTACCTGAATCGTGTAGTTACACCTTTACATGATGTGGTTAGTGCCATAAAACAATAGTTTACCATTTAAACAATAAACACAATTTTCATGGTAAGGCCCAAGACATTTTTGTGGTAACCAAATTGTTTGTTTTGCGTGTGTTACCAACTTGCTTGTTTTGCGTGTGTATAGTTCATCTCCGCAACTAACACACCTACATTTTATGATTTAAATATACATTTTTAATCTGCCTCATTAGTGATTAGCGCAGTTCTGTCGTGTGTTTATTTTGTTAGAAAAACCAGAATCAGATTGGTTAAACTTAAAAAAATGATACCTTTCATTAAACAAACAAACACGACCGGGGTCCTCTGACTTCAACTGTTTGTGTTATCTCAATTATACATACATATATAAGTTTTGACTCAAACACACGCAGCAATCAATAGATAAAAACACTTTACCTTTACCTTTATAGCTACATACCTCCCCCCCGCGTGGGTTTCCTCCCTGGCGGAGGCATGTCTGATGGGAAATTCATACTTCATTTGCATATCATACTTCATTTGCATACCATACTTCATTTGCATATCACTCTGATATTGCTCAGAGGACGTAAAATCCCATTTCACTTCTACGGTGGCATATAACTGCTGTCGACATAATTTACTCGCGATACTTTTTTCAGCTATTAAGACGATTTTTAAGCCCTTATAAGCCGACTTATAAGAAAAACTACTCAAAAAAGTATCGTGACAAATATCTTTGTTAACTCGTGTCGCCGTAAAGTCGCGATAATGCTCTGGAGTGACAGTCAAGTTAGACATAAATGTTTGAGTGAAACGGGACATGTGTAGAGGAAGCAGTATTTTTCTTCCTTAAAATCCGAGTGATCTGAAGTTTAAAAAACTAACGTGACATATTGAGCATGTCACTTGATAGCATTATCATGACTTCATGGTTAAAGTTTGTCGTGATACTTATCTAGACTTTGTTCTTATAAGTCGGCTTATAAGGGCTTAAAAGTCGTCTTAATAGCTGAAAAACGTATCGCGATTAAATTATGTCGACGGCAGTTATATGCCACCATACACTTCCTTACTTCAGACGAGTGCTTCTATAAGGGCCAGTCCTACAAGCAGGACGGGAAGTGGAAGGACGGCTGTGACTACGAGTGTGAATGTATCGACGCTTCCCGGGGTTACTACAGATGTTCATCCATGTAAGTCAGTGCAAATGCGCAGTTGTAGAGAAACATTGGACGCATATTGATTTGTAAACAGACAACCTAATTTAGAATGCCACAAACATTAGCTGCCAAACATAGTTGAGCTAAAAAGAAGTGTCAAAGATACGGTCAGTAACAAGAGCTTGGACGTTTATCTTAACGAAAGGTATTGCACATTGCAGAGGCGAAGTTGGGCTCTCTGAGCCCTTCCGGAAGTCCATGATTTATTTATTTAAGCTTAAAGAGCGTATACAGCTATCTAGATAATGCTGTATAAGGAATCCCTTGCCACCATTTGGTTTCGCTAGTAAAATATACAGACATATACCACAGCTTGATCTGCCTTAACTGCACATTTTAAGAGCTATTACAATTTGGGTTCCATGGGATCACACGGATTTTAATAACCACACCTTGTTATGCAGCCGGTGTTCGGTTGGGGCCAGATACAATGTCGCAGTGTCGTGGGCGACAATGCGACGCTCGACAACGCGACATCGCGATATCGCGATACGACAATGTGACATTTTCGTTTCGCATTGTCGAGTTGTCGTATCGCAATGTCGCACTGTCGTATCGCGATGTCGCGATGTCGCGTTGTCGGGCGTCGCATTGTCGTCCACGACTATGCGACATTGTATCTGGCCCCAACCGGACACCGTAGGAAGCTCATATCCAAATGTGGTTGAGATAGGATAAGAAATTTACGAGATATACAGTAATAGACCCGTAAACACAGCGTACACACAAAACGTGATGTGATGTGGGACGCCGCATCCGACACCATTTATAAAGTATAGATCAGATATAAATCACAAATTGATTTAAAATTAATTCAAACACACTTTAAAGCATAATATTCCTCAGCATTCAATTGCATACACACTCACTAATCAGTATCGTATTTCTTTCCCTATCATTTTGCAAGAAGTGTCCATTACGTAAGTTATATATGTAACAACGCTAAAGGTAAGACTTTCGCTAAAGGTAACAACCGCTCTAAAGGTAACAATTTCATCGCTAAAGGTAACAACCTCTGCTTAACTCTATCGCTAAAGATAACGGCGCTCATACTGACGTCATATCGATTTTTTCATATTGATCTCTGATATTCGGCAGGTGCCCTCCTGATTTTTCAGGACTTCATCCGCGGCGCAGTAATTCGGTGTGCACATGCACTACTGAAACATAACGCGTTCTAATTAAATTATTTCCTGTTATTTAGGCATTGCCTATTTCATATTACTTCTACATGAAGTCAAAGTCATGCACCATAACAAATTCTTCACACGATTCTTCCATACGTACAAGGATTGTCTTTGTTGAATATCGTCTTCACTGGCGGGTCCTGTCTGATGGGGGCCGCCATGTTTGACCGGACTACTTTTCCCCCAATACTTCCAAGCGCCAAACACGAGAGATGATACTAGTATCGATCGAGGGCGAGAATGATACTAGTATCGATCGAGGGCGATAATGAACGGCGCTTACGCACAGGTGCCACAGTAACTAAAAATAATCCGTTTACTCAATTTTCATTAAAAAAACTGTAGTTGTTGAAAAAAGTTTTACCTTTAGCGTTAGCCTTGTTACCTTTAGCGGAGGTTGTTAACTTTAGCGTTGAAATTATTACCTCTAGCGGCGACTGTTACCTTTAGCGGAATTGTTATCTTTAACGTTGTTACAATATAGGCAAACATGATCATGTTACGTTATAACGTTGGTTCAGCATATATGCAGATAGATCCTTGACAAGCATAAACTGTTCATTACCAGGTATTAAACAACAGAACCTATGCGTTTAATAGATCCTGCTTTTCCACGACTTGATTTAAATAACACCTGTTTTGAATAATATTGAACTGCAGAAAGTATGGCCTTTTCAATTTGAATACCATTCAATACAATGTTGAATTGCCATTTTTTCAGGTGTTATACGTGGAACCTGCCACCAAAGTGTCAACTAAATCCCCCGGCTCCGGGAAAATGTTGCCAAACTCCGTCGTGTCCCGCAGGGTACCACATCAATTACCCGCCAGACTATGTAGAGAACTAAACACTCTTGTGGCATACAACGATAGAGTACTGTATTGATGAAGTAAAAATACTCTATTCGGATTTCGATCTTTGATGGTTAATTGTTTTTCATCCACGTCGTTAACAAGTAAAAAGAGTGTTTGTATAAAATGATTATTTGTTTGCTTTAATAATGTTTGACTTATTGCAACTGATTACATGTAGCACACATTACAATGTTCATGGAGGATGGTCTCGAACCTCCATGGACCTATGACGAGGCACACGCAAGTTCTTCCCCATATGTGCCGCTTGAGCTCATACACTTTAACTGTCATCAGTAAATGCGCAAGACATATTTCCTTCTCGAGCCAGTGGTCCTGTGTTCGATTCCCGTTGGGGTCACGCCTCGGCGATTGTCTCACGCAGCCACTTATTTCCTTATTCGGTTAAGGTACTGAGAGAAGATGAAACTCCACTTTTCCCTTAACTTTATTGTGTTGGAAATGGCCTAATTATTAAAATAGGCCAAGGTTATTCACAGTACTGATGGTGGGAACGTGTTGCTTTCATTTGAATAAAGAGTGTATGAAGTTTTAACGCTGTATATCTGTCTGTATATCTGTCTGTGTATCTGTCTGTATATCTGTCGTGTATATTTAATAAAACAAACGAATGAAACACTTGAATGTAAATAAACAAGGTATGAAAATTAGGTCAATTTCATTCATATTAACCTATTCTTGGTAGGATCACACAGCTGTCCTGCACATGTGAGTGTGTATGAAGTTGAGGTGTAAAAGCTGTATAACTTTTGGTATCTGATCAACGAACTTACTAAAACGCTATAATGTAAAATTTAACTGTAAAATATATAAGCTAAGTGCGAAAAGTAGGTAAAGGGCATTCACATTGACCTACTTTTGGTAGGAAATACTGCTGGCATGCATGTATAAAAAAGTGTGAAGTTTGAAATCCCTTTCGGAAAAGAGTTTCTGAGAAATGGACCTAACTAAAACTGGAATGTTAAACTTCAAATATCAATTAATGAAGTACTGAACTATTTTTGGTAGGAATGTGTTACTGTCATGTTGATATAAGTGTGTATGATGTTTGAAAGCTGTATGGGTTTTTGTATGTGCGTAATGAACTTAAAATCAAAAACTGTATTTTAAAGTAACGAAGTGAGAAAAGAAAGTGCATATCATTCAAATTGACCCATGATTGGTAGGAATATACTGATGTCATGCAGATGCATGTATGAAGTGTTAAACCTGAATGTTTTTTGGTATGTGAGTAATGGTGTTAAAAATAAACGAAGTGCTAACAGAAGGTGAAGGTCATTGGTAGGAATATATGATGTCATGCAGATGCATGTATGAAGTGTTAAACCTGAATGTTTTTAGGTATGTGAGTAATGGTGTTAATTTTTTTTTGAGGAACATACTGATGTCATGTAGATGTAAATATGTGTGAAGCTCTACAGATACCGAAGTCTGGGAAAAAAGACTTAACCAAAAAAACTTAACAAAATACAAATGGTAGGTATTAGTATGAAGTTTAACACCTGCATGATTTTTGGTACGTGATCAATGGACTTAATAAGAAAATTCATGTAAATTAATGTGCGAAAAGAAAGTGAAGGTCAATTATATAACCCTGCTTTTGGTAGGAACATACTGATGTTATGTAAATGTAAATATGTGTGAAGTTTGAACGCGCTACGGATACTGGTGTCAGAGAAATGGACTTAACAAAACACTTGAATTTAAAGCGTGTTTGTACGGACATGCGGGCATGGATAACACTAAATGTCCGCTCCAATTCCAGTTTTGTGGCGAGGCATGAACGCTACTACCAACACGCTATGAATATCCCCTTTTCTGTGCGTAAAAAGGGGGTAAAAAACGCAAACACGTTTTTCACACGGACGGACGGACAAGAATAACACTAAAAGCTCTCTCCCATTTAGTGACAGGGCATGCACGTATGGTACGACTACCAAGGCGCCTAACGGGGACGGGACTTAAAAATAAAAAGATAAATGTTCCTTAAATGAAAGTTTGTAAACATTTTAATACCTAAAACAATGTAGTTTACAGTTTGCTGATATTACATACCCAGTGCATTTGTTAAAAACAAAATGCCATTCTAAAAAAAAAATCAATAAAAACCCCCACCATCAGCCCCAAAAGGTAGTTCAAGGTCATATATGAAATCCATCCGTCCAAAAAGATGCACTTCCCAATACACAATAAGGTCAAAATAGAATGTTTTGTCTTCCAAAGATTAAGCTATACACTAGGTTTAAAGCATCTAATACATAAATATAGTTCACAGAAAGTGATGTAAATGTAACAAAGTTATTTGCCCTTTGCTTGGAGGGTATAGGTCACATCCACATTTGCTTTTTGACACGTTGTGATGTACTACCCAAGAAACAACTATAAGCAAATTTTGAAAGGTCTAATGCATAACGTTTGTGAGAAAGTGACTAAAACGCAAAAGTTGAAAGTAAAAATTATTGTTATCTGTACCTTGCTACCTTGCTTGGAGGGTCAATCTCACATCCACATTTGCTTTGTCACGTTGCAATGTACCACTCGAGATACAACCATAAGCAAAGTGTGAAAGGTCTAGTGCATACAGTTTGTGAAAAAGTGACCTAAACGCAAAAGTTTAAGGTAAAAAACATAAGGTTATCTGCCCTTTGCTTGGAGGTTGAAGGTCACATCCACATTTGCTTTGTCATGTTGCGATGTACCACCCAAGATACAACTATAAGCAAAGTTTGAAATGTCTAGTAAGAAAATGACCTAAACGCAAAAGTTGAATGTTGACGCATTCAACTTCGCTGCCGCCGCCGGAAAAGCAATACCTGTGTCTTTTTTCCTTCGAAAAGTCGAGACAAAAAATGGCACATTGCAACAGGCAATTAGCAATGAGCAATAAGCATAATTATATGGCGAGCCAAGTTAGTATTTATTCCAAAAACAAGATATCTCCTTAACTTACAGAGACATATCTCTGCTTAGAAAGATATCTTGCTTGTTAGAGAGATGCCTGTCACCTTAGATATATATAGTGTGTGCTTGAGAGATTTAGAAATATAGTTTAGCTTAAAGAGATATCTGCAATTGTTAAAATATATCTTTCTACTTTAAAGAGATATCTCTTAAATCAAGATATTTCTTTAAGTTAGAGAGAAAGTGTAGATTCGTACGGATGGCGGGAGGTATACAGAACTGGTTCTACTCAGGAAAAATGGAGGAGTTATGGAGCGGACAATATTTTTCATTATCCAGTCTCGGTAACCTTGACCTTTGATATACTGACCTCAAAACTAATTGGGGTCATCCTCCCACCACAGGCGGTTCACCAATGAAGTTTCATGAAATTTGCTTCAGGAAGACAGGAGTTTTGGAGCGGACAGAGATTTTCATTATCGGATGCCGGTGACCTTGACCTTTGACCTACTGAATGAAAATCAAAAGTGGTCGTCCTCTCACCACAGACAGTTCAAATATGAAGTTTCATGAGATTTACTTCAGGGGGAGAGGAGTTATGGAGCGGACAATGTTTTTCATTATCGGGTCCCTGTGACCTTGACCATCTGATTTACTGACTCAAAATCAATAGAGGTCGTCCTCTCACCACAGGCAGTTCACCTATAAAGTTTCATGAGATTTGCTTCAGGGAGACAGGAGTTATGGAACTGACAAGGTTTTTCATTATCGGGTCCCGGTGACCTTGACCTTAACACCTACTGACCTCAATTCAACAGAGGTCGTCTACTCACCATATGCAGTTCACCATGAAGTTTTATGAGATTTGCTTCAGTGAGAAAGGAGTTATGGAGCGGACAAGTTTTTAATTATTGGGTGCTGATGACCTTGACCTTTAACCTACTGACCTCAAAATCAATAGAGATCATTTTCTTACCACATCCAGTTCACCTTTGAAGTTGCATGAGATTTGCCTTAGGGGGAGAGGAGTTATGGAGCGAACAAGGTTTTTCATTATCGGGTCCCGGTGACCTTGACCTCTACTGACCTCAAAATCAACAGAGGTCGTCCTCTCACCACGTGCAGTTCACCTTTGATGTTTCATGAGATTTACCTCAGGGAAGAAGGAGTTATGGAGCGGACAAGGTTTTTAATTATTGGGTGCTGATGACCTTGACCTTTAACCTACTGACCTTAAAATCAATAGGGTCATTCTCTCACCACATCCAGTTCACCTATCAAGTTTTATGAGATTTATCTCAGGGGGAGAGGAGTTAAGGAGCGAACAATGTTTTTAATTATCAGGTCCCAGTGATCTCGACCTTTGACCAATTAACTTCAAAATCAATAGGGGTCCTTCTCTCACCACAGGCAGTTCACCTATGCAGTTTCATGAGATTTGCTTCAAGGAGAGCGGAGTTATGGTGCGGACAAGGATTTTCATTAGCTGGTCCCGGTAACCTTGACCTCTGATTTACTGACCTCAAAATCAAATCAATAAGAGTCGTCCTCTCACCACATGCAGTTCACCTATGAAGTTTCATGATATTTACTTCAGGGGAAGAGGAGTTATGGAGTGGACAATGTTTTTCATTATCAGGTCATGGTGACCTTGAACTTTGACTTACTGACCTCAAAATCAATAGGGGTCATCCTCTCATCACAGGAAGTCGACGCCTGAAGTTTTATGACAGACAGACGGACAGGCGGACAGGGTGAAACCAGTATACCCCACTTAACTTCGTTTAGCGGGGGTATAACAATACATATGACCAAGTATGAAAGACAAAGTGAGACAATCAAATAAAGTTAACTGAGGTTAAGTTATCTAACCAAGGTTAAGTTATCTCCAAGGTTAGGTTTGGGGAAAATAACGCAAAATATTACCTTGACCTTGGTAATTTTTGTCATTCAGTGATGTCCGCCAATGCCACAATACATATGATCAGGTACCAAACAAAGAAATTAAAGTTATCAGAAAAAACTAAAGTTAACTTACCTAACTGATGTTTAGAGTAAATAACGCAAAACGTGACCTTGACCTTGGTATTTTTTGTCGTACAAGTATCAAAGACATAAAGTTAGGCAATCACATAAAGTTAACGGAGGTTAAGTTACCTAACCAAGGTTACGTTTGGGGAAAATAAGCAAAATATGACCTTGACCTTGGTAATTTTTGTCGTTCAGTGATGTCCGCCAATGCCAACAATACATAAGACCAAGTATCAAACAAGGAAAATGAGGCAATCACATACAGTTAAATGAGGTTAAGTTTTGGGAAAATAACGCAAAATAAGA
>JAWPHD010023244.1:0-22635 GCA_037043455.1 Cyrtodaria siliqua | reverse complement strand
ACTCCTCTATGTATGAGAGGTAACTAAACACTGTCCTGTAAGGAGGCACTTGACTCCTCCATGTATGAGAGGAACTAAACACTGCTCTGTAAAAAGACACTTGACGCCTCTATGTATTAGAGGGAACTAAACACTGCTCTGTAATAAGTCACTTGACTCCTCTATGTGTGCGAGGGAATTAAACACTGCTTTGTAATAAGGCACTTGACGCCTCCATGTAATGATAGGATCTTATAAGAATTACATGTGTGAGAGGACACTAAACAACGCTCTTTAATAAGGCGCGTGATGCCTCCATATGTGGGAGGGCGACTGGTGCGGTTCTGTGCGTGGTATTTGTTAATTGTAAAAAGGGGAGCTTAAACATATTTAATTACGTTTCTTTTCTTCGAGAGGAATACGGTGAATGCAGGTCTTCTGTATTTTCGAATAAACACTTTATTATTGACAGTATATGCTATGCAGTATGATGGAACATTACTGTAGGGCCCTCTGAGACTATTATACAAATATCATTGCTCTTTATTGGTAAGGTGTGCCCCGTCAGATAAAAACGTGTCCATGAAGCACTTTCCTTCTGTGGGAGAAAGGAATTTGTTGTTATGCGACTAAAACTAACGTAATTGTACGCGGGTTACCGACTCAAAATGTCGTATAAGATTCAGGCCTTGTGATTGAACATTTTCCGGTCTCTGTGTCTCTCGTACCTTGGCAATAGCTGATTTGACACACTGCGATCGACTCTACATTGTATCTATGATGGAGCAAAGACATAATCGGGCCTGTATATCGCACTTTGCCGATAATTCGCCTGAGGACAAAGTCATGCCACCTTTCGCACAGAAGCTTACGTTCCAGGATTGTTCTAATTTGAAATCCTGTCACAATCGTGAGTCTATGCCATCCCTTATGTAAACTTCGAGACGCCTGGGAAATGAATGTCCCACTATCATGGCGTTCAATGGTATTTTACAATATGATAATATATTTGTAGCTATATAATAATATAGTGTGCACTTGCCTGATAACGACTATTCCGTATAATATCCTTTGGAATTTTAGAATGTGCAACTCCGAGCTAGCGGTTGTAGCAAACAGAACCTGTTTGAATTGAATATGTTACTAATACGTTTCAGAGAAGCGCGCATGACATTGATTAAACCGCCCCCGCAGAAACCGAGCGAATAGTATTCGTGTTGTGGTATAAACGCAGAAGCGCGTACACTACAACTACAATTGGTTATCCAACTGGGGGCTGGTCATACGTACGATGAACAAACGATTTACTTAAAATATTACTTGCACGTTCAAGTAATTGTTACCAGGCATAATTATACAACTTGTCAAAGTATGATATCAACATATATTTCAACAAGTTTCTAACTAATGGTTTCTTCTTCTTTTAAGAACAAAACGCGAAAAAAGAACGGACTTTCGCTTTAACCATCAATGAAATGGACATTTAGAAAGAAAAGTAGCGAAGCCATCGACTCCCAAAATATTTACCCCATCGGGCGCTCCGATAAAAACGCATATAAAATATTCTCCGTTGACGGGAATGACACCGAATGAGAAGATATATCAATAGAAGATCAAACAAAATAAAATATATACATCGACACAAGCACACAAACAGAAGCTGAGAACATTGGATGATGATATTTTTAATAGAGAAGGCTCTAGTTGTATTGCAGAAGAAAGTGTTAAATAATGACTTCTTTGTTTTTCTTGAGTTAATCGTTGAAGGGAAATAGTTTACCTGGACAATTTATCCATACTGTTATTTCTTGCAACTGTCACTTTTTACGGTGCTTCAAGCACAAGCTCTATGCGGTATACCAGCGAGTCGAAGAGATTTTGGGTACCGTTTTTCCACCACAAATTTCTCAATTTTATGGGTGGTCCAAAACAATATAGGAGATGTGCTAGATGGCAGTAAAAAGGCCAGTGCAAACCAGAAAACGCTAGAATTAACTTTAAGTTTCACACAAAACTGTTGTAAATAGCTTTGAGGTAAGCGAACTAGAACTTCCCAAGTCTAGTTTACCAGATGTGATTTTACCAATTCTAAATACTGTAATATGCCAAAAGTAGTTCAATGTAATTCATATGACCTATTTTTATTGGAACATGCAGCTGTGATGAAGTTGTAAACATGTGTAAAATGTTGAAAGCTGTACGGCATCTGATTCCTACCAAGCACTTCAATGTTAAGGTTGAATGTAAATTAACTAGAAAATGTGTTCATGGGACACGGACGCCCCGTATTAAGGCGATCAGTCACATAACGAAATGTAATAATTTTAAAAGTGTATGGATGTAAGTGTGATGTTTGAAAGCTATATGACTTTTGATATATGAGAAATGAATATAATAAAAAACTGGAATGTAAAACTGTAATGTGCCAAAAGTAGGTAAATGTAATCCATAATGACCTATTTTTTTATTGGAACATGCAGCTGGTATGTAGTTGTAAACATACTTAAAACTTGAAAGTTGTACAGCATATGATGCCTGAGAAATTGACATACCAACAACTTGAATGTAAATTAACACTGTGAAAAGAAGGTCACGGTTATTCATATACTGAGCAAAAATAGAAACGTCCCCAACTTAGACACAACGAAATTACGTTTTATTTAATCTTATATGCCAATACCTTTGATAAACGCCGGCACTGTCATGAAAACAATTTTCTTTGAATCAAACTTGTGGGCAATCTTATTCCCTTTGATTTGGTTTAAACAACATTTCCGGGTTGTGGTTAAAACTTTGAGATAACACAGTTTTGTTATATTGAAATATACAGAGAATCACCTCATCACCACAAAAACAGAGAAATTCCCTCATTTTTGCGCCATACAGCTTTCAAGAACGAATATTTTCAGATTACCTCCCTTTATAATAAAAAATATAGTGATTTCGCAATTTGAATAAAACATGTTTTAGCAGCAACAGACAAACTGTGGTTTTTGATGGTTATTAATATTGATCAGAATGATTGAGTGATAAGTATAAAATGATGAAATTATATCTAGGTTGGCGTACAAAGTGTAACAAAGTCAACCCTATGCAAATCGCAGCTTAAAAGAGGGACGTTTCTATTTTTGCTGAGTATAGTAACCTGATTCTGTTAAGAGTGTATTGCTGTCATATTGATGTAGTGTGTATGAAGTTTGAAAGCTCTGAGACTTACGGTCTTTGACCTACGAATATAATTTTAAAAAAATGAATGCAAAATGAGGCGTACGGTCGGACAAGAGTAACACAATATGCCCTCACCACTTTTGTGGCGGGGCAGACAAACAGAAATCATCGCTTCAGTTAAAAATGGCTAAAGTATTTGAAGGTGAGGGGGATCTGGCGTTACCAAAATCTGCATCATGAAGCTGCGTTGTTACCGCACTTTCGTGTTACTAAATTACTTAAAATTTAAAGTTGGAGCAAATGGATATTTTTAAACTTTTAATCATTTATATATATATCATGAATGATTGAGAAAACCAAACATTTCCTGGAATAACGAACAGTTTGGATAGTTAGTGTAACGTGTGTAGATCCGAAGCACTTAATACACAGACGAATACTTTGTTTTACCTGCATTCTATACATACACCGGCTACGTAACAACTGACGATAGGCCTCTATGTTATAATAGCGTAAATGAGTCTCCATTGCCCTTCCATAGTAAAGTTAGAATGTTGACAACCTGTTAAAAACTCAAACCTCGTTAGAATTCTGGGAAACTTATTTTATCATGCAAATAAACATGTCTGCTATTAAACATCAACAAGGAAATAGGGGCTTTAATACCTTCTAAGAAACATTTCTTCAGTTGTATACTAACACCGGGTCAAAGGTCAACACTATTTTTACCCCTTGCAATTTCATACCCTGTCTACTTTCACTTCTCAAATTTATATAAAAAACTGTCAAAAACATGATGAGCTGCATTTCCAAATATCAACAACATGTCCAGAATACAGTTATAGCCAAAAAAATAACAGGAACCAGCACTAAAAAAAGTTTTTAAAGAAAAAAAGATTAGCACTCTTTAATACAGAATTACTTTCGACTGCACCAGGCGAGCACATCCTGTTGATTTAGTGTAATTAGACCTATAAGGGATTATTTTTGCGTCATGTTTTTTAATTAAACTGGTCGATTCAACCTAACAACTTAATAAAAGAACATTTTGACTTGTTTCGCAATGCCGAATGACTTCATCTTGAAATTATTGCGATTTACCTGCGCTTGACCATGCACTAAATCGAGTCGATTTTGTCGAGAAATTAAGAAATAATAAAAAAAGCAATATCTCAGCAACCGTTCAACATTTTCTCATCAAATCAACTCTGGTGGCTTTGTTTCACATCCCTGAGTATGTATACCACACATTTTGCCATATATCTTTCACAAAAAATCCAAAAAAAATAAAAATATCACATTTTTAGGGAAAATCAGAAAATTTGAGGAAAAGTTGCCAAATACACTCTTAAATAGTCTAAAAGTCTGAAAATGATATTTTTTCTCTGTTTCTGAGTTCAACTCACCTATTCAAACAAAATAAATGCCTAGAAAATCATTTTTTATGCAATTCTGAAAAATACATGATTTCTCCTAATAGGTTATAATAGCGTAAATGAGTCTCCATTGCCCTTCCATAGTAAAGTTAGAATGTTGACAACCTGTTAAAAACTCAAACCTCGTTAGAATTCTGGGAAACTTATTTTATCATGCAAATAAACATGTCTGCTATTAAACATCAACAAGGAAATAGGGGCTTTAATACCTTCTAAGAAACATTTCTTCAGTTGTATACTAACACCGGGTCAAAGGTCAACACTATTTTTACCCCTTGCAATTTCATACCCTGTCTACTTTCACTTCTCAAATTTATATAAAAAACTGTCAAAAACATGATGAGCTGGATTTCCAAATATCAACAACATGTCCAGAATACAGTTATAGCCAAAAAATAACAGGAACCAGCACTAAAAAAAGTTTTTAAAGAAAAAAAGATTAGCACTCTTTAATACAGAACTACTTTCGACTGCACCAGGCGAGCACATCCTGTTGATTTAGTGTAATTAGACCTCTATACTAAGACGCATAACAGCAAAATATGGCTTTTGTCTACCTCCGCACCGCATTACCGCTATTGATTATTCCGCATTACCGCAAGTGATTATTTTTTTTAAAAAATCGAAGTACGTAGTCCTATCCGATGTCAATTATTTTCAAAAGTATGCTATAATAACTGTGACCGAGGTGAGGGATCGATGCGCTAAGGTATAATTTATCTGAATGACATACTTTTTCAGTAAATAATGCTTTAAATAAGATATTTTCACCAAACTTCCAAACTTGTGATATCGGGTCGAATCTGCAGGTAGGTGTCAACAACATGCTTTATCGTCAATGGAAACTAAAATAGGCGTGTCTTTCTCTTTTAACGTGGTTTGCTGAACAGCATATTGTCTGTTCTTTGATTAAAAACCGATCTGATGTCTATGGGCCTAAAAATAAGGAAGTTATGTCAGTTTTATGATATTTCTACCCCACCACCTTCTTTTTACATGGCCCATATTTGATATTGTTGGATACATTGTCGTAGAAACGTTTCAGTTATTGGAGGGGTGATGGAGTGGGAACTGTTTGAGAGAAAACATATTTGGCAAGCAGAAACAAAAATAGAAGAAAGTAAGTTTGTTTGATTTATTTGTGGGAGGAGACAGACTTCTTGACAAAATATTTTACAAGCAAAAAAAAACGAAATTCATGCTCAATGATATCAATTGGAGATACAACATGTATTAGTTACAGAAAGTCCAACTAGGGGTTCTGAGCATATACCATAAAATATATTTGAAAAGTGTGCCATTATACGAAATATTGGTACACTTTCGTCTTCCTGTATTGCATATATATGTATAGCTATGAATTTTGGTGCTATCTCAGTTTAAAACACCAATATCGGTACATTCAATTTAAATTACGGTCAATTTTACTGTCATGGCAGATATTTTGATGGATTTAATCACAGAATAATAATTTTTAAATGAATTTTATTGCTTTCTGTTAATGATACAATGTTTAATGTGGTTTATTCAACGTAACATTATGCATCTCTATATGTAAATAAGTACTGAAAAGGTGATCCCTTGGAAGCAACAAACGGAAACAAGAGAGAAAAGTTGCAGACTCAGTTTTATTGAGTCTGTTCGTGAGAGGTAATTATAATATGCAACATCTCTCACGCCTCCTTGCATCGACTAAAGCGATACTTTACTTTAAAGCTACACAGAATGGGCCTGATTATCCCAAAGGACCAGTAAATAATAACACTGATGATGTTGTAGCTGGGTCGACTTTTTTTCAACATAATACTTGCACTATACCTACTGAGCTATGAAAGACATATGGTTAGGATTCAGTTATTTAACATGTAGCTGTGTTCAGTATCATCGGCTGTCGATATTGTATTGAGGTAGCTATTGCAGCCTATGGGTAGTTACAGTTATGCCAAAGCAATGTATATGGCATACTAGTACCTTTTAAAATAATAAAGTAATGTAGACCTTTTATGTATGCAGGTAATCATGTATCGATCAGTGTATTGTAGAAACAGGTTACTCCATATGCACATTAAAGATCTCACTGAAGGTCTGTGTTAATCAGTGATACAAAAAACTAACAAAACCTTCTTCGGAAATGAGGCTGCCATGACATTAAATTTTAATTGATTGTGTTCAGTGTCAGTAGAAAGATATAGAAATAACTCATTCTTCATTATACCTCCTACACAGTGATAATGTACATGCTACACAGTGATAATGTACATGTACCTATACTTGCTATGTATTTTATATTTTAGCATCTGCATACCCTAGTTAAGTATAGCAAGAAACCAGGACAGATACTCATAAGGTGATAACAGCAGTCTGCAGCTAGCATTTGTGCCAGACCATAAAGGAAATGGGACATAGTCAAGACCTTTTGCTATCACATGAAACTATCCATCTTGCAAGTGTGTATTTAAGTTCTGCATTTGCAATTTGATAGTGATTTGGGATAAGCATGTTATTTCTACAATCATGTTTTTCATCACTTACATCTGCCCATGGATTTCCCATCACAAAGAAGACAGAACAGACTTTCATGACAATCGTAAGTATTAACTAAAGTATATCCTACAAACACATACTATGTTGGGGCCTTCTTAGATCAAATTATTAAATTGCTTAAACATACAACAACTGATTTTATTTCTCAACAGAGCAAACCTAAACCATTTTATGCAAAAATGAAAAAAAAAATGGTGTAACATATTACCATAATGGCATTCTATATTTTCTGTAATCCCCTGGGCAATGTTACCACCGGTGACACTCTGGGTTCATAGTCATAGAAAACCATTTAATTGAATTGAATTGAATGTTGTTTAACGGCTCATCAACACAGTACAGGTTATTTAGAGCCGCCCCAGAGAGAGGGGAAGGATACATAGGAATCCGGGAACCTGCCCTACTCTTATTATCGAATAGATTCCTATAGTTCTTTAACGTGCTCGGTTGATAGACCGATACACGGGACCGCCCGGTTTACGTCCCCATCCGACGGACGAGGCTAAGGAAAAGTGTCTTGCCCAAGAACACGTCGACGGAACTCAGTGGCACCACGGAGGATTGAACCCGGGGCCTCCGGTTACAAATCCGCCGCGCTACCGACTGCGCCACGCAAAACCATTTAAATATATACATAGGATAAAGACACTTTCTCTTCTTGAGAGTGTTATTCTGTAGTGACATCTCATCTTTGCTCAAAAGGTTCTAGGTCCAGTTTCCATATTTTATCTAAATGTAAATGGAGGATGAGCCTGGTCTGTTCATCCCTGTTTGGCGCCATATAACCTTTCTTGTGTTGGTGCGTCGTAAAGTCCCAATTCATCTTTGCTCATATGATGGATTAAAGATGCTGGTTCCAACATCCCATACCAGCTGTAATGATCCAGGGCAGGACAATTCCACTTGTCTGCTCGCCATGATGAGTGAATATGTTATAATTGTATCCAAACATACCAAAATATCAATTAATGAGGTCGACAAAAAGAATCCAATGAATGCCACAATTCAGTAAATGAATAAAATAACTATCTATCAAACTCAATGATTTTTAGCTCGACTGATCTCTGCTTATGCCGTGGTGCGGCGTCCGCCGTCTGTTTGTAAAGTTATATTTGTAGCGACTACTCCTCTGAAACTACTTAATGGATTTTCATGAAACTTTACAGAAATGTTGCCCATGAAGTTGATCCTAGCAAAAATTCATGTTGCTTCTTACTGTATGATAGTACGACCAATTAGCTCAATTAACTCGGTAGGTAGAGTATCGGAAAGGTAGTCCGAAAGTAGGAAGAACGAAAAGGACCCGGAGTTGAGTCCCGATTCGGCTGCACATTTGTCTAGCTTTCATGACGGTGGGTGATTCAGCCGTTGTCGATCCAGACTGGATCATGACTAGATAGCATTTCGAAGTTCGGTCCATGTCATATCTGTCTGGGAACGAATTGAAATGTGTTGGGGTGGAGGTGGTATGTCACGATTCATACACTTACAGGTAGACTTGCACATACTGCATAATCAGACATGAACTGTGCTCATCCTATAGGTTAAACCTATTTCATATTGGATTATTTTATCATCCTATCACACATAGTTTTAAATCATTATATTTTCGCTTTCAACTGGATACATTTTATGACATGTACACCGGTATATATATGAGCGAGCTTACCTGTACATGTAGCAGTGGGAGTAAATAGGCACTTTGTTTAGCAGATGTCTCTGACAAGCGGCTCTCATTTCGACGACGTTCTAAACGATTCGTAAGCAGGTATCACATATAAAAATGTTTGGCATATCCTTGGACAATTGTACATTCAAAACTGACAGTAAATCATTATATATTATATGCCGTCAATATCATTCGCATGGCTACATTTTTTAAGCTTCTTACATGTCCTAAAGTGTTTCCTACCTGTCTGTGGCCAGCTCCCCCGGGATCTTGTCAGGATATGAGTTAAACTACTATTTATCTGTCCTGTCGTTAGTCAGCGTCTCGTCAGTATGGCTTCCTACTCGCAGAGCGCGCTCACATGTCTGCGGTCGGTCACGTGGTGTGATTTGGCGGGAATCAGCTGGTTCCCCACAAGTCCAGGAACCAGACCGCAAGGTCATATAGACCCCCCATCGACAGTCACTACACTCCCCACACTTTATAATAATGGTCCTTCTGCCTGGGGGGACCCCTCACCCCACTCCTGAACCCAGAGTGTCACCGGTGAGCGCTAACTTCCCTTTTCGGGCGTTTAGCCCCAACTGTCTTGGGCCTCCCCTGGACTTGGATACTACCACATACTGTAAACCTTCCACCAAAGCCATGACCAAGGGGGAGCCTCCCCCAACATTGCCCGTAAGTGACACTTTGCCCTGCGCGGCCGCTGAGGCGCCATTAATAATAAAAATAACCTATATAAAATAATAATAACATACCGTCAATGATTCCCCTCTACAGATGACCCTGGTGACCAAACTTTAAGATTAATCCTAATAGCCCCTGTTGACCATACCTTAATCCCTACCCGCACTATTTCCCATGAACCCTATGACCAAACCATAACTGGTTTATGAGCTTTATTTGATAATGTTCCCTAACAATATATATTAACCCAGTGTAACCATCTTTAACCTTACAAATTATCCTTGACACTTCTTGTTTAGTACGAAGGTAGGGAGGCAACGCCTCTAACCATGCCTCCCCTTATTCACTATTCGGTGGGGGTGCGGAATCGCCCTACTGGGTAGCAACTCTATAACAACACCCCCGCTAACCGTCAGGAATCCTGGGGGATCCCAAACAAGGATGCGGAGACGCCTCCCTCCGCATCACCCGTTCTGGTCCCCGGACTCAACGAACAATGGTGTGTTAATTACTCAACTCCTTGCCCCGCACACCCACCTGCAGGATCACAGCCAGCAGATTCCCAGGTGGGGAGCCATGGGCGGGACCTACACCAGTCCCGGAGTCACAAGCCTCTACCAGCCTACTCACTCCGGTTTCCCCTGACCCTGAGGTCACCAGGGCTGCTGTGGTCCCCTTCCGACCTCAGCTCGCTCCGTACCGAGAAACCCTCAATGGTCATTCCCCTGGCCTAATGCTGGTCGGGACATCTGCTGGAAAGTATACTGGGTCTCCAGTGGATGTCTCATCCGAGGAGGATCGGGCATCGCCTTTCGCAGCTATACTACTGGAGGGCCGGGCCGGTCCAGTTCCCCCATGGGGAACGGGAACAGGCGCCCGGACCCCCGGAAGTCCCAGTGGTCCTTCCCTGCTTTTCCCTTCTGCCCTTGAGGACGGTGCCGGGAATTCGGACGGTTCCCGTCTACCGGCACCAGACCTCCAATCAAGTTCATCCGGTCCTCTCAGCCTCCGATCATACTCCTCCGGTCTTCTCAGCCTCTGGTCATACTCATCCGGCGTCTTCAGCCTCCGATCCCCACTCGGCCTGGAGTAGGAGCGCTGACTGCCCACCTCCGACCCTGCAGGCCGCAACACCAACCTCGTTAGATGCCCGGCCGGAGAGTAGCTTCGCTCTACCCGGCTCGGCAGGCTATGTTCATTGGCCGGAGTACTCCCGGATGTCCTCCGCTGCCTCCTCCCTCGTTTCCTTGGGCGAGCCCTCGGCTTCCTAACCCCTTCGCCTTTTCCGGTCCTGTCCTTTAGGCGGGCTAGACCCTGCGTCCCCACCACCAACTAGGGACGACTCGTCCCTACTCTCTAACTTTCCACTAGTCCACGGATGCCGGTCTACCCCCGAACCGGCCTCATCCACGGACAGCTGGGCCAGGTCCCTAGGCCAGCTATCTCAGGGATGGTGGTGTCAGGGTCCAAAGCCAACAGTGCGGCCTCATCCCCTTCCTCTCCCGACGACAAATCACCTTCCATCAGCAGTTCTAAACTTTCGGGGACCTCCTTCGCCCCACGAGACTCCCCTAGACTGGGTTCCTCATCCACTGCCCGAAAGGGGCCAGACTCCTGCGACAGGACAGAGTCCCGGCTGGGTCCTGAGCCGCCCACACTACGTTGCTCTCCAGGTGGAGTTCTACTCCGCCCCATTGCAGCGTCGCTAACTACCCGGGGAAAAGACGGGTCCTGCAACAGGCGCATGTCCCGGGTGGGCCCTGAACTCTACCCCCTTTTCCTGCGTTGTCCCCCTCCCACTGGGGCGATATTGGACCGGATCCAAGCAGTCTCCGCGACTTGCAGCTGATCCGCCTCCCGCGCCATGGTCAACAGCCAACGGGAGTTACCCAATTGGCAGGCCAACCGAACCTGCCCCAGCAGGGCTTCCTCCTGCTCTCTGTCCCCTGGACAAGGCAGTACCTGCCCTTGATTCCCTAGACAAGACGAGCAGGGGGAAGGTGGCCATCTCCACTTCCCTCTTGCACAATCTAGCATCCTGGTGACGCCTGGACGGAGCACCCGCTCCCAAAATCCCAGGCCGTCACTTCAGGACAGGCCACCCAACCTCTTGGTGACTGGCCCCATTCCGGATCCCAGGGTACCCACGGTTCGTCCCCGTTTGTCCATCGGTCCTGCTCATCCCAGGGCCTCCAAGGAGAACCCTCGCATGCCTCATGGTCGCGTACTACGGATCCGCATGAATCCCAGGACCTCCAAAGGTCTTCCTCATCTGCCCCTATATCCGGCCCGTAAACCATATACCCTGGATCCGGTTCACCCCAATGAAAGCTTGGATAAGTTTGAAAACCAACCAATTCGGATTAGTAACACTTGAATTATGGCCCTTGAATTATTTCAAAGATGCTGTATTTCGCCCCGTGATGACGACAGTCCTTCATTTAGCCGGATTTCAGTGTAACTTTGCAGGGGTGATCAGTACCAATCCTATTTGTATATATCGTCACTGTGTGCCAGTTGAATGATGGCCCGTTAAAAGTGTTAATACTCACATGTTGTCTGGACTAGTTCTCCTAAACCCCTGGCCGGAATTCAACGAAACGTTTTAATCAGTACATTGTCTAGTTGTGCATATCGTCGCCGTCTTCTGGATGAATGATTGTTGGTGGAGTTATGGCCCTTTTAAGATTTAAATACAAATGTTTTGTCTAACTAGTTCTCCTGAACCCTTGGGCGGATTTCAGCGAAACTTTTCAGGGATGATTGATACCAAGCCTAGTTGTGCATGTCATCACAGTGTTGCGGTTGAAATATCTTTGGCGAAGTTCTGGCGTTTTAAAGGTTTTAATACACAAGCTTTGTCCTGTCTACCTGGCTTGACTTCAATGAAAGAACAGTATCAAACCTGCCGTGTTCCAGTCGAACGATTTTTGGCGGAATTATGTCCCTTTAAAGTAGCTATCCCACCATTTACAACAACTTTACACCTTTTTTTAATCTACTGACATAAAGGTATATATATAATATACCTACTTGGAGAATCCCAACTATATAGACACATTATAAACCGCTTAAACCAGTGAGACCAAACCACACAACTGGAGCGTTGAATTAAGAGTTACCAACTCATAATTCATTTTACCCATATTCATCCCGGGTATTTTAAAAATCCTGGAATAAACCTACATCATTAAATGACCTGAACACCTGGACAGAGTTTTGATAAACGGTTTTGTTTTCGCAGTTTTGCAATTATTTGGAGGGTTAGTTACTTTAAATGTTTAATACACAAACATTGTCCAGACTAGTCCCTTCTAATTTCTTGACCGGATTTCAACGAATCTTGGCGGGGATGATGAGTACCAAGCCTAGTTGGGCATGTCATCGCCGTGTTTCAGTTGAATGACAGTTTGTCAGAGTTATGACCCTTTTAGGAAGTTAATACACAAACATTGTACAGACTATTTCTGGTGAACCTCTGGCCGGATTTCAGCAAAACTTGGCAGGGATGAGGAGTACCAAACCTAGTTGCGAATATCATCGCCGTGTTCTAGTTAAATTAATTTTGGCATAGTTATGACCCTTTAAAGGTTTTAATACACTAATTTGTACAAACTACTTCTCATGAACCTCTGGCCAGATTTCAGCGAAACGTGGCATGGATGATCAGTACCAAGACCAAGTATTATATTATATTATATTATATATATTATATTATATTATATTATATTATATTATATTTATTATATTATATTATATTATATTATATTATATTATATTATATATTATATTATATTATATTATATTATATTATATTATACTATGTATGCGTGCGTATGTTGTTGTTGCTGTTGTTTATTGTTTATACTTTGTTGATTTCAGCTATTAGTCATCATACTATGTGGAGCTGAGAATCAGGCAATTCCATATCCCGGGGACAACGCACCAGTTGATGACTTGGTTCAGTATCACTTCAGCAGATTGTATAAGTCCAACGAAATTTGCGGTTTCCTGTTGTTCGTTCATGGAATAGTCACGAGTGTTTCAACTTTAAAGACACTTAAGCGGAGGCTGAATCTAAGAAGGAAAAACTGTGAAAGTCCACTTGAGAGAATCGTCTCCAAAATAGTTGTAGGACATCAAAATGAATTTCAAAACTTGGGCTATAAAACTTTATGGCGATTTATTAAATGTCACACATGGATTGCGAGTTACTCAAGAAACAGTTAGGTTATGTCTCTTAGCCATCGACCCGGAATGAGTATCTCTGGGAAGACGACGTCGTTTGAGAAGGGGAGTGTATTACAATAGAGGTCCTAACTACCTCATACATATTGATGGATACGATCAGTTAAAACCATTCGGTATAGCTATTCATGCTGCCATCGATAGTTATTCGAGGAAAATGCTGTGGTTGAAAGCAGGTCCTTCAAATAACAATCCAAGATGCATAGCTCGATTTTTTTAGACTTTGTCAAGAGATTAGGGAGGGTACCGAGAATGGTACGATCGGATGGGGGTTCTGAAAATTTTGTTGTAAAAGATCTTCAGATGTCCCTCGGGTTGTATCACAAAGACGACATGTCTGGTCGAAAAAGTTTTCTTACTGAAAAATCTACTGGAAATCAATGAATTGAGAGACTATGGGGCAGTCTTAAAATACATTTTACCCAATATTGGAGAAATTATTTCAGCGATATGCGAGACAGCGGTGTCTTTACTGATACAGACCTACTTCACATCGATTGCGTTCGTTTTTGTTTTCTTCCAATTATTCAGAATCAGTAAGACATATTTGTTGAAAATTGGAATTAGCATAGAATCAGATCACAGCGAAATGAGGTATTAGTGCCGTCTTGTATTCCTGAAGTCATGTATTATCAACCGGAAGCGTTTGGAGCATATGATTACTCGTTTCCTTTACCGTGTGATTTACAAACCATTGGAGTACTAGCAAATGAGTATACAGACGAATTCCCTGTTAGAGGATGTTATAATGAATTTCTGCAAATTATGGAATGGGTAACAGGAAATGCGAGAAATCAGTTGCCAATTCCTTGAACTATTGAAGGAGCACTTGATCTTTTCTGTGCGGTAGTTGGCGTATGTGACTTGATTCAATCCGAATTTTCGTAACATGAATATTTATAGAAACGATAATTGATTGTTGATTACATGTGACATTCACCCCTTCCAGTTTGGGTTACCACTGACCACTTGTCTAGTTTCGTATGTATAATATAGCAATACATCATTGAATATGCACGGATTTAATCTTACACTTTCTAAATATTTTACAAAATTATTGTCCTAAAATGAAAGACAATAGATTGACAGCGTAAATATACGTCATTAAAATATCCGTTTTAAATGACATTGTTTTATTGTTAACAAATGTACCAGATATTTATCTCATTAGTTTTAATAAAAGCATAATAAACTGAGTATATTATAATATCGAGAGCATACAGCAAAAAGGGGTTATGTGCATAATTCAGACTTTTGAGAAAATGGACATTTAATGTTTGAGTTCCAATGAAAATTCAACAATTCACTGTATGTTTATTATTTATTGAGGGCATCTTTGTACATCAACACTCCATGTTTACAGAAAATATTTTGAAAGTTCAACATGTATTTCATGCCCAAATAAGGATAAATGTAGATAACTCCTTTTAGCTCTGGCAAATTTTACTAACACTTGCAATTAAAAAGGGGCTATCTGCCAAATATCCATCTGTTGCATTAAACAACTATACACATTCTTTGAGTGTAAAGTTCTTGCTTGTCATCACTTTTGTTACAAAACTGACTGAATTCACAGTAATTTTCCAGTTTTTGTAAAATGCAAGTTTTTACTAGACGATATTGTTGCCTCATACTTTCTACACTAATTCTCATCACTGTCTACGTGCTCTGCTTTCACATCTGGCTCTGGTAATTTGTCCTGTACCTTTAATGATGTTAGTAGCTGTTCATATAAGTAATGAAAACAGTCTGGCATTGCTTTTGACCTGCAGAGTGAGGACAAGTTTTGTTTTTTCGGGACAGAAATGGTTAACTTTTCAGCATATAGATATGTCATCGTTGTTGATGCTCACTGTCATCCTATTCTTGTAGTCTTCCTCTGGCCTCAGTTTTATTTCTTTCTATGAAAGTTTTTCTGTCAAAACAATAGTTAAAGAATATGCTTTCTGGCTGTGAACGTCTTATTTCAATCCATTTGATATCCAGTCAGTTTATTTTCTCGACCGTAACAGTGGTTTTCATGTTGGTAGTTATTGACTTTTTGCAGGATTTTAAGTCACAAATGTCATCGTACTTGATAGGTATAACGACATATGGATTATTTCGCCTGGTCATTGCTATAATTGTATCCCACTGTGATGGAACATGCACATTAGTATTTCTTTTAGAATGTGCTATTGCCGCATGCATAGAATCGCACTCCATCTCGGAGTGACCCCGCTCAGAGAATTTATGCCCGATAGTTTCAATATTCTCATTTTTGTGTACTGCATACAGTAATCCAACCGTAACAAATTGGTTACGGTTTTGTCCTCAATATGAAAAACAACCTCATTGTCGTATTGGGCAATGAAATGATAAAGTCAGTTCCTATTTCACAAGTACTTCTGCTACCATTTGTTTCATCCCATAAAAAGCATGTTACCTTTTTATCTCCAAGGGAGTATATTGAAAGGTTGTATGATAACAAGCAGCGCTTATAGTACACATCTCCAATTTCAGTGTGTGGTGTTGGAAGAACTGATTCTAAATCAAATGTTGCTGCAAAATAATATGGATCATTTATAGCTTTTTCTTTTTCTTTTTTCTTTTCTTTTCTGACCATCTCTTTTAAAGTTTGATGTAGTTCATACTGTACATCAAGGTCACTATCTGCTACTCCATGTTCTTGGTTTCCTCTGTAAACCACCCACTGGTACATTGGGTTTATGAAATGGTAGATTGTACTCGCTTACAAACACATTTCTATAAACATTGAAATTACAAGGCACACTTTCTCTGCTTCTGCAATTGCTTTGATACAGCTCACACATTTTCCTACTGGACACATTTGGATCGAGGTACTTTCTCTTCATATATTTTCCAGTGTAATGCGATGATACAGTTGCAAAAGATTCGATATGATATCGAATTTTGTTCACTTTATCATCTGGTGTTTTGTTTTTAGATGACAGTTTTCCTTTCCTGTCCTGTCTAAAGAAACATCCTTGAACTTTATTTTTCATTGCATACTCAACTACCTTTTTTTCTATGTTCAGTGTTCCCAAGACAAACTTCTTACAGACTCTCACATTTTGTGCCTTTTGTAACAACGCTAAAGGTAACAATTAAGCTAAATGTAACAACCGCAGCTAAAGGTTACAATTCCAACGCTAAAGGTAACAACCTCCGCTAAAGGTAACAATCACCTCTTCCGCTAAAGGTAATAACGCTAACGCTAAAGGTAACAACTTTTCATGTCAACGCTAAAGATAACAACTGTCTACGCTATAGGTAACAACGTTTTTCAATATCTACAGTTTCAATGAAAATTAAGTTAACATGTTCTTGTTAGTTACTGAAGCATTTGATTCGCTTCCAACCGATGCGACCCGTATCGGCGTTGTTAGAGAGTGTGCTGGTCTCCTCGGACACATGGATTTTTTGCAGGTTCGAATCCCACTGGAAGCCCGACTTGTCAAGTGAAAAAGTGTCGATTCTTGTGGATGGCGGGAGATATACAGTACATGTTCTACCCTTGAAAAATGGGGTGATCTGCCTCAACCGACCGTCATATATGGCCTAATATGTGCTAAAATGACGTTAAATACTATTCAAACACAACAAAACTCCTCTTACATCAATATCATGCCAAATTAAGGTTGCCATCTGCGCCATTAAGAGTGGTATGTTTATAAGCTGTTTAGATTGTTTAACGATGTAAATAAAACACGTATATGCAGTTTGTGACAGTTTAACTGTGATTTGGTTTCGTTTGGGGGTAATATACACCTTTTGTTCGATTTTTAACAAAACATCGGTTTTATTAATAACGCACCCAACTGCTTGAAAACGCATATTTTCTTTCGCTATAATGGGTACGATATAATACAGCAAACAAGTTTTAAAAAAAACATAGATCACTGGTGAGGAGAAAAAAAAATAATGCAGACTTGAACCAGTACTATCTCATGTCAGAAACAGTTTACTGAAATGTACGGAAGCCCTGGAGGGACTTATTAGTTATTAGTTATTACTTATTTCTTATTACTTATTTCTTATTATCTTTTTGTTAAGGGCGGGTTAATGAAAACATGGCGAATATGTCGTTGATAAGTCATTTACTGTATGTTTGTTTAGCATACTGACCAATCTATCTTATACTTTCAAAGATGTATTCACTTAGAATGTGTTATGTTCTTCACGTGAGGGTGAAGCCCTGGAGGAACTTATTAGTTATAACTTATTAGTTATTACTTACTTGTTATTTCTTATTTGTTATTACTTACTTGTTATTACTTATTAGTTATTACTTATTTGTTATTAGTTATTAGTTATTTGTTATTACTTATTTCTTATTACTTATTAATTATTTCTTATTACTTATTTCTTTTGACCTATTTGTTAAGGGCGGGTTAATGAAAACATGGCGTATATCTCGTTGATAAGTTATTTACTATATGTTTATTTAGCATACTGACCAATCTATCTTATACTTTCAAAGCTGTAATTCACTTAGGTTTCGCCAACACCCGTGAATAATATAACACATTCTAGGGGTAGTACAGATGCGGTAACAGACAGACGGACAAACGGATTCGATTTTAATATATCCTGGTTTTTTTCTAATCAGTAATAACTAATAACTAATGACTAATAAGTCCCTCCTGGGCTTCCGTAAAAATGTTAATCGAATGATTCTACATATATGAAAGGTAAAAATGTCACTTGTACAGGGGAACACTTGCTGTATGCCAAACACGAAACTCGGCATGCATTTTCAAACAAACCCTATCAATGTTTTAAAGAACATACGAATGGCATTGATAATAAAACTACAGTTTACTTCCACTTTGATGTTTAGTCCGCAAGTGATAATTTCGAAGCTGCCTTTAAATACATAAATAAAAGGAAGGGTGTGTGTGGTGGGGCAGGGGGCTGGGGGATGTGGGTGGGGCGTGGCGTCAGAGTACATAGTAGTTTGAACTCTGTGAGATAAGCACGTTTGGGATATATAACCTGATCGGGTTTATTTCACAATCATCCAACATCACGTTCATTTATTTCTATATGTAGAGTCTATTATATCTCCGTATTGGGTTTCAAAAAAAGGTATCTAATAGGTCACGATGTCTTTCAATGATTTAGGAAACATAAAAAAGTTTATTCCACCGTATGATAAAATCAGCATATTGAATTGAAATGAAGCTCTGTCACATTTATTCTACATTACTTGAACAGCCACTCATTTGAACGGCCACTCAATTCTTTTACGTGGAATACCTAGAACTGTATTATTTCATGCTCAAGGATTGAACTTACGCCCAAAAATTTAAACCTGGCATTGATTGAATAGCCCCTAATTTATGTTTTATCATTTTACATCAGTATATGTAACATCTCTTCATCTTTATATAATCACAATACATTATAAATAAATTTCTCGGCTGTTCATTTGACGATGATTAAATCTCAAATCTCAGAGCTTATCTTAATTAGAAGTATTCATCATGCACATACTTGCATAATATTATGCAAATACATGCATAATTATGCACACGGCTGTTCATCTGACGAACTAACATCAATACATTGACCAACTCAACCAGTAATTCTGGTCGGTAACAGCTGGTTCATAACATGAGGACCTGTGTCTTGCCACACTCTGTTGGATCTGGCATATTTAGCATGTGTTCTCCAAATCACTAACTGATATGCACATTTGATAGATGAAGTAAAAACATATCATCTGTTTAGGGGAGAGTGGCTGGGGGTAACTAACTTCCTTGGTTTTAAACTCTTGTTTTCAAGTACTCTGATTCTCAACGTATTCAGAGACGTACATTTATCAGACAGATAATTCTTAAGCCACGCCATAGATGAAGTAAAAACATATCATCTGTTTAGGGGAGAGTGGCTGGGGGTAACTAACTTCCTTGGTTTTAAATTCTTGTTTTCAAGTACTCTGATTCTCAACGTATTCAGAGACGTACATTTATCAGACAGATAATTCTTAAGCCTCGCCAGCACTGTTCATCATTTCATTTGATGCCATTATTTTCTTGCCAATTTCAAAGGAAGAGCAACATGTGTCGCATTCTGTGAGTGTGTAAACCATCGGCACGATCAGCTCACATTAATGTTTATAAACACTATCATGTATATGGATTAATATGGTTAAATCTAAATGTTGCCAGTCTCGAAGAATAGATTTTTTACACCCAAACACACTCTGTACAATTTGAATAATTGCCATTCCGTCGAAAATGATGCTTTCCAGTTCATCGATACTTCTTAACACCGATACCGGTGGATTTTTTTCCCTCATATTTTCCAAGATTTCGGCCTTTTTGTTTGCAACAATTTTCCCATTATCACAAAACTAACTCAATGGTACAGGTGCATTCTCAAAAGTCATAACTCTTTCCTGATGCCTATATTTTAAATAGTATATGGTTATTAGCCTTAAATACATCTCTTCCTCATATATTTTGATTTGCATTTTATAGAATCTTACTATGTGTCATTGTCTTTTTTTAGTAAGACATCAACAAACTCTTAGTGAGCTCCTACTGTCCTTCGTGTACTATTAAACGTTTAGTAAAATATATTTAAGTTGACCTATGATATCCATTGTCCGTTAGTTCGTTTGAGTGTAGCGTACACTGTACTGTATTCATTAGGAGGGGTGATTATAATTGAGCTCATACTACTTTTTCTGCGTCATGTAAGCAGTCGGATGCAATATTGGAATAAAATTCTGCCCAGAGCGGAAGGAGCTCTGCTCTGTCATCACAAAACATGTCACATCTACCAATGTTAATTTCTTTAATCGCAAACATCTTAGTAACAAGCTGTTACGTCTCTGCTCTGTCACCATAAAACATGTCATATCTACCAATGTTATACATTAATTTCTTTAATCGTAAACATCTAAAAGTTAGTAACATGCTGTTACGTTTCTGAATTTAATGAAATTGTTCAAAAAGCAACTTTATTCTAATGTCTACAGTTTACATTCATAAACTTTACCGGTGCTCTGGTAAAATACTCCTAGGTAAATAGGCATATGAGGAGAAATACTACTAGTGGTTTGTTATGACTACTCCTTAATAATTCAGAATACATTGTAGTTAAAATAAACAACTTTACAAGATAACATAAAACTAAACGTTTACTAAAATATCACATTGCAGTAGCAAGATGTATTATACAGCAAATATTTTGTTCAATTTTATCCTCTCTTTTTATTTAATAAGTTAATTAAAGCTTTTAAAGTTAGAGATAAAGTTGATTTAAAAACAAAAACTATTGTATAATACATTTTGAATATTATAGGGCTGCAACACGTTTTTAAAAATAATTTGCAGTATTGACCTAGATTTTGTCCTCTTTTGTGAAAATAAGGACAACTATTTTTCTCTAAAAAGGTTAAAATAAGTATTAAATTGCTAAAACTATATAAGAATATACTCAAAAGTATTGATCTCTGGTGTTTTGTCTTCCTATAAGCTCCATATCAATCTTTACAAAAATGGCGACCATCTTGATGCCTTATTGGTTTACTTGGTTCGCCCTTATTTTTGCCAATTTATGCTGATTGTTGATAAACTTCAGACCAAGACGAACATTTTGATATATAATGTTTTGTTCTATTTTTGTTACCTCCTACCCCTTAAAATAATCATCGATTTTGGCCATGGTCACCCTACTATTCAGGCAACATGTACATGTTTTGTTCTACACTTTATTTTGTTAGAAATAGACATTAATTTTAAAAGTTGTTAAATGGTCAAGATATATCCAATTTGTTTATCCGTTAAGTAGCATTGAGCACGTGGTGGCCTATATATCTTTGAACATTAAAAGTAGATATAAAAATCGAACAGGAAAAGTAGCATTCTAGAACGACAGTCAACCACAAACACACACAGAGAAACAAAGAACAACTTTAAAGATGAATAAAAGGCAAAACATCACAAACACAAAAGGGTTGACAATAGGGCTACCGCCTTGGAACGGTCAGTGGCCATAAAGGGGCCGCTGGGGTGCTAAACCAGGCTCTAGGGTGCACCAAACCTCAATCTTACCCTATTGTCATCCCAACAAACGAGACAATGTAAATAAGGATATCCCCGACAGATATATTCTCTAACAAACGCGGCATCATTAATAGGCAATATAAGCAAAACACATACATGATCATGTATTATATAATATAAAAAAGCCTAGAAAGCGACAAAGTAAGTACTCAATGAATTGGCAGAAGCCAGAGCAACAAGAAAATAAAACGTTAAGAGTACGACAAGATAAGATTAAAGACAAACATCAAACGCGACCGTCTTATACGGTTTCAGATAGACGTCATCGTTTGGTCCAAAATCTGTCCGGTCACCGCACAATCAAAGAGGCGACCTGTAAATGGTCCACCACTAAACATGCAGTGCGTTGCCAAATGATAGGGTCATAAACTTTTTTGATAAACGTTTTAACACGTTTAATAAAGACTGTATGAAAGTGATTATGACCAATGATCTTACGAAGTTTGTAAATCACATCACCAGGACTCTCATAAACTGACTTCTATGGTGACGTGATGCACTGGGAGTATCGGATGAACGACTCAACATGAAATCTCTCTCATAAAAATACAATAACAAATCAGAATTGTTATTGTATTGCTCTTGAAGAGGTGCACAGTTCCTACACATAGGGATACCAACAATGTGTCTATAAACGGTTGTTCCATACCTGACGAAAATATTATCTAATAGGAAATTAGTGCTCCACAAACATCTTGGCAAGTCCACATAGTGTAATTGTCTAAAATGCCGTTAGTAAAAATCGCTTTAATATTGTTACAGGCCAAACATGTAGTTTTTTTCTCTAGCGAAAGTTTTTTGAATAAGAGCAATAAGCTTGTCT
>JAWPHD010023243.1:0-22646 GCA_037043455.1 Cyrtodaria siliqua | reverse complement strand
TCACTTGATTATGATGAGGACTGTATTAGTTGTGCAAAACCTGGAACTTATTCTTCTGCCTGGCGCTTGATTTCGCTTTCCAACCTCCTCAACATTCCCGTAGAATCAGTTTATCCGTCGATAAATGGAAGTAAGCACCTCGCGTTTAGAGCACTCAACAATGTCTTTTGGCCACTGTTTGCTGACCCGGAGAAAGGTCAAATCACTGTAATGTGGACGAACACTCAACTTCCGCCGAAGATTACGTTTGAATCAAACAAGAGAAACAGAAGGCAGTGGCTACCCAACCACTTTGTACCGCTGGTCAATCAGACTGGAAAGCCACGTCTCCTGATACATGAAAACACGCCAATACTTGAGGAAAAAACAAAAACTCCATCAGCTTCAAGCAGAGAACCGACGTGTTTCTCCGAATCGGTTTCACATCCTGAAAAACGAAGAAATTGAAGAAGCAGCAGCAACATCATCATCAGCAGCAACAACATCATCATCATCATCAAAAGCAGCATCACCACCACTACCAATGGATGTCGAGGAAATTGGATTGTTTTCAGATGCTGCACCCTTGGATGTTGAATCAATGGATACTGCAGACGATCTAGATTTCAGAATCAATCTGTCTACAATTGCAGAAGAATCAATAACTGAACCACCGGCGTGTCTGGATGAAAGTGATAATGTGAGCGACTATGAGTTTGTATGAATATCTGCATAACATGTATTGAAAAAAAAGATAAGTTAAGATCCGTCATAATAGAACAGTCGACTTGGCTCTGGTGTTCAACGCCCCGACAAAAAAGATTAGTTGTATGAATATCTGCGTAACATTTATTGAAAAAAAAGATTAGTTTGTATGAATATCTGCGTAACCTGTATTGAAAAAAGAGATAAGTTAAGATCCGTCGGTATAGAACAGTCGACTTGAAACAGTCGACCTCAAGTCGACTGGCTCTGGTGTTCAACGCCCCGACAAAAAATATTAGTTGAATGAATATCTGCGTAACATTTATTGAAAAAAAAACACCCCGATACGTTGTGTATATAATGGTTGTTATTTTAGTTTGCAAAACGATACGTTGTGTATATAATGGTTATTTTAGTTTGCAAAACGATACGTTGTGTATATAATGGTTGTTATTTTAGTTTGAAAAACGATACGTTGTGTATATAATGGTTGTTATTTTAGTTTGCAAAACAATACGTTGTGTATATAATTTTTGTTATTTTAGTTTGCAAAACGATACCTTGTGCATATAATGGTTGTTATTTTAGTTTGCAAAACAATTATTTATGTCAATTGTACTACACCTTTGTTTCAGATAATCTCCATTCTATGGTACTTCACATACTGTTCAATACTATGTTATTTTCATTTCATTTGCAGAAAAGTTCTTTCGTTTTCTTTCATTAAATTTGTTAAAAAAATACTGTATATGCTACTCTCACTCAAGTAAGTTCTTAAGTTTGTCTTGTATTATGTTTGTTTAAAATAATTGGTATGTTAATGCTATGTAATAGATAAATTTACATTTGGAAATATTACAACTACAATGAGTCAGTGTTGTTGTCGTTTTCTTTTCATCTCCTGAAATGAACAGAGTGAATAATTAAAATAATATAGACAGACTGAACAAGTAGGTATAAAAGTAAATATAAAGTCATATATAAAATATACGACAATAGATGTAGCATCAATCTCTTGACTACAAACTCTGACCCAAGACTGAATAAGTAGATATATAAGTACATATGAAAGTTTCGTATAATAGAGACTTGTTCCATGAAATGATAGTACACACATTTATTTGTATATAAATTTCCCCATTTATGTCATTCATTTACTAATACATATATTTACTGAGTTCTTAAGAGTTTAGTGACTATATACCAATACAGTAAAGGTATCTATACTCAGCTGAAAAAGAAAGTGTGCACAGCCCAGTTGCAGAAATTCCTTTTCGTGAGGTAATACGACAGAATAAAAACACAGAAGTATTCTTCACGGAATTAAATATTATAAGTTTTATTTCATGTTTATTTTGTGTTTGTGTGTATATGTTTCTATACACATTAATGATTTTATGAAGGGCATTTAACTGCATTTCGAACTTAGGTAATTTACATGATAAATAGGTATAAAAGTCGAATAGCTTTAACATGAAGACATAGTCGCAGAAGGAAATTCCGGTAAAAAGAGAGTCATAATATACTAAAATATTGACAACAGATTCATTTAAAGTTCGATTTAACTAATTTTTTCAATGCAAACATATTCTATTAATCTATTTGATAATATATAAAAACAACACCCATTAAGCTTTAAATATTGATTTTATGACTCCTTTTCGTAGACGGAGAGTCCTTTTCGAATGGCCAAAATGAAGTCAAAACACAAAAGTATTGACAACAAATTCATTTAAAGTTTGATTAAACTAATTTCTTCAAAGCAAACATATTCTAATAATCTATTTCTAAATATATAAAATTAATGTGTATACAGCTTTAGATATTGATTTTATGACTCCTTTTCGTAGACGGAAAGTCCTTTTCGTATGGTCAAAATGGAGTCAAAACACAAAAGTATTGACAAAAAATTAATTTGAAGTTTAATTAATTTTTTTACTCCAAACATATTTCATTAGTATGTTTCTAAATATATAAAAATAATTTTCTTAATGCTTCAAATATAGATTTTATGGCTCCTTTTCGTAGCGGAAAGTCCTTTTCGCACTCTAGGCCTACCCCTATGACACCGCTCTTTTACGGCCCGAAAATTTCACAAACATTCAATCGAAATACCATTAATTACAAACTTTTTTTCATGCATTAATGTGTTTTGAATGCCAAAAATGGTATTTTTTATCAAAGAGGAAAGAAAACACATTCGTAATAGCAGGATAATGTAGTTTTATGTCAATAATTGTCGATCTCAAAGTTGTGACAAACTGCCAACACGAAACCAGGCTCAATATTCAAACTTTTTATTGTTTCAATGTGTGTATAATACATTTTAATTACTTTATTGCAAGAGTTTTCACAGTTCTCATTACACATGGGAGTATTTTATCATGAGTATCTTGAGATCAAGTAAAATCGATTTTTGGGATTTTTTTTTTAGACAGACCCCAGCGGGCTCCTTGTCTGCAAAATGAGCTGCAAAGATTGCCGGGTGTCCCTTTAAACTATTTGATTTGTTTACCTTGTTGTTGTTGGTAGTAGAACTGAGCACTTCTTGACAAATTCTTTTCATCAAATTGTGTATTTATTTGTAGCAGGTGCTATACTGTTTCTCAAAGTACTAGGCACAATAACTACAATATTTACGGACATTTAGTTCCCAATTTGACAGTAAAGCTCATTATCTAGGTTACGCTGTAGGCCACGCATGAGCGGCATGTTTAGCTTACTGGTTTAGAAATTGGGGCGGAAAATGTGTTAATTGATTGCTTATGTTTCGTCAATGATTGTACATTTTCAAATTAATGGTTCTGAATGAATGGATAATTATCGAGTTTCTGCTGCACTATCGAATCAAATGAATTAATATTAATGAGATTGAAACTTTCCATTCATAAATATTTATGCGTGTATTATTGCGCATAGTATTTCAGTACATTTTCAAAAAAGACACGTATATACTGTATACAATGACAATTATTCACAATCAGAAGTTATATTATTCGGTATATACAACGTTCCTGTCAGTCACCTTATGAAATTAAGTTGTATTTGAGGCAGTTAAAGGAACTACATTCTCGAAGTGCATTCCCGAAGTGTGTAAAGCTCCTCGTCCGATAATTGGTGTAATATTTCTGTAAATCTACAAAAAATACACGTTTATACTGTATACACTTACAATTACTTCATTATTTCACAATCAGTAGCTATATTACTCGGTATATATAACGTTCATGTCAGTCACCTTATCAAATTAAGTTGTATTTGAGGCAGTTAAAGGGGACTACATTGTCGAAAACGGTAAAGCTCCTCAACCAAAAACTACATATTCAGAAATTGCAGTATACACAACTCAAAAATCAACAGTACAGAATATTAACCATCCCAAAGATGGCGTGCATGTCCTTCTTTCCGAAATTCAATTAGCAGTAGCATAATAAACATACAATATACAGCGGAAATACCCATTATGCGTTTCTTTTTCTTTTCAGTATATTCTGAGAATCCAAACTCTCCAGACACAATATATACTGCTTTAACCAGCCATGCCAAACCCCAAAACCGGAGCATCAAATTAGGAGTTAACGCATACTCATAATCTATTTTACCCATATTCAATCACGGGTATTTTGAGAACCCATGAATAAACTACTTTTTATTGGCACAAATACATTATTACAATACCTCAACACCTGGTTAAAGTTTTGATTCACGGTTTTGTAGCGTAATTTTGCTGTTATTAAGAGTGTTAGTCTTTTGAAAACGTTAAAAATATTATTAAAGTCTGAAACTGGACTACAAGACGAACGAGTTGAGAAACATATACACCAAAAGACGTTGATTGGGGAGATCCCCGTCTACCACAGGATTTGTTTCAGGCCCTGGCACAAGTAGCTCGGATGGTGAGTCTGGGAGGGAGACGCCCCATTCTATCTCTTCAATTTATATTTTTTTAATTCTAAAAGGCCTCATCTACCCCGAGATGATTTTTAATTGTAAAATTAATGTTTTTAAATTTTGAAGAACTATCTATTTTTTTTGCCACCTCCAACTGATACTGGCAAGTATCTTTATTTTATAGTTATTTACTTTTTAAACTTATTTCATCTGCTATTAAATATTTCCATTCATTTCATACCTTATTTCGAAAAATGAAGCGTCTATTTTGAATAAACCTCACTTCTCAAGTAGGGGGAGCTAACTGCACATGTACCTCAATAGAAAATGGCTATTCTGTGGTATGAAATATACTGACAATATTTATCTTTCTTGTTTATACCAACCTCCCAAGGTGGGTTCTGTTGGTGCTCTAACAACGAAAAACTGATGTAAATATACGTTTACACACAATATAAGAACTGATTTGAACTTTAGTTGTTTATGCAGTTTTGAAGCTCTTCTGCTTAGAATTTGCATTCACTAATGCCGAAATCTTGCGAATCAATTCTTAAATATCCCTCAATATCCCTCGTGTGTAAATGTATATTTACAGTAGCTATCCCACCAAATAGCGATAAAATTACACTATAAAACCATTTATCACAACTCTATCCAGGTGTTCAGGTCATAAAATTATGTATATCTGCCGATTAAAAGTGGATGTATTAACGGGTTCTTAAAATACCCGTGATTGAATAGTCATTCGACGCTTCAGTTTTGGAATTTAGTCTGCTTGGTTAAATCCGTTTACATTCCATCTATATAGCTTGGATTCAGAAAATATGTAAGCTATATATATATATATATCTGTATATATATACATTGTCGTCTGTAGATTTAGACATGGTGTACATATTTTGTAAAAGTTGGCTGTTGTTGGCGGGATAGCTACTTTAACAGTTGTGGTCTCTATGCTGACATCTACCTAAATCCTGAACAGGGCACAAAAATTCCACTTGTCCGCTCGCCAAGAGTGCTCATTCAAATATTATGAAGGACGAGTAACTCAGAAATAAAATGTCCTGTCCTGCTGAAAGGATGGTTATGTTTGCTGTTTGTCTTCAATCTTGTCTTGTCATGCCCTTATTGGTTAATTCTCTTGTTTCTTTCTGGTCATTAAGAACTTGATATGTGGCTTTCTAGGCTTTCTTGAATTTATTCATATATACATAATAATCATTGTGTTATACTTATATTGCCTCTTAAAGGGACACATGGCAATCATGAAGTGTTTATCGAACATTGAAATTAGCGTCTCGATTTATTTATGTAGCAATATTTTTACTTTAAACCTGCTTCCATATAATTAAATAAAATCTTGAGTTTTCATGTGCTCGTCTTTTTGTTTGTTTGTTTGTATGGTGATATCATTTTCAACACATTTAAGGTTATATATGACGGTCGATTTTTTGTGGTGGAGGCAGACAACCCACTTTTCCTGGTGTGCACCTCCCGCCATCCGTAAGAATCGACACTTCCTATTGAATTGAATTGGGGTTTTAAGGCGCACCAACACATGAAAAGGTTATATGGCGTCTAACAGGCATGAACATATATGTACATCGAGATAAAATATGGAAAATGGGCCTAGAACCGGCTCACCCTGACCTGCAGAGTTGCTGCAAATTCTATCGTAGAAACTCCAGTTACGCTGGGGCCACGTTATTGTTTTTCTGCCACTGCTCTTTTGATGCGAGCGAGATAGCACCTGAAACAATGCAGGGATCATGAAGACCTTTAATGAACATGAACAAAAAATGATAAAATGAACGTAAATTTGGGGGGGATACTACCCCTCTGCCTACCCCTCCAAAGGGATCTGCAGTGGCCCTATTCTTTGCCCCGTGACCAAACGGGGGCCCCCGGGAACCACACGGGGCCACTTCTTATCATATCATAGGTTTAAATATAGGTTTACATATAGCCAGAGGGGGTCCTGGTTTTCATTATTACATGGACAAGTATCAAGGTGAATAAAGAAAACGTTCCAGTAATTAAAGCAAACATACATGTATGTGACGTGGCCTGTTCACCTGTCTATTTTCAGAAACAACAAGTCCAGGGCATGCCTCTTAAAAAAAAAATAATCTGTGAGCACTGAGTGACATTTGACGAAATTTTAAGCATAAAAAGGATAACTAGAAAATAAATCAGGGCAAATGGCTTTTTTCAAAGTCACTTGTCCTGAACATGCTAGAGGTCATTCAGTCCCCAGCCGGGTAATACCAAAGACTCCTTAAAAATGTTACAGTAGCCCCTTTGCTTGACGTTCAGAATATTAAGGGTAGTTCCCAGACTGGATCGACCATGCATGAATATAATGTGACTGGTTGTATCCTGTGTGGTATTCCAGTGTGGCAGCACTATGAAGTTGAGCACTGACCTCACTGCTACAAGCAGACACCGACATTAATGATTGTTGAAAGTGTCGCAACTCTATTTAAAATATTTAAACATGAGCCGCGACACACGAAAACGTCCCTTTGGACGTTTAGACGACAACGTCATAACGTAACAATTCATGACGTCGGCCGGTAATCAATTAATTACTAATCAAATTTCTCGTCACTTTCGTGTTTTACCTAATTATTATATCATAGGAAATGTATTTTTTACTATAAACAGTTGATGCTAAAGAAAATTGTAATTACCAAGACGCCGACGTCAAGGTCAAAATTAATGGTGAGTACAATCTTTAATTTTCAAATCGAGATAAAATCATTTTTAATTAAGACATCAACAAAGAGATTTTTAAAGAGAAAATCACTGTTTCATAAACATCAAAAAACATAAAATGTCAACATTTTGTCTGAATTGAATTGAATTGGGGTTTTAAGGCGCACCAACACATGAAAAGGTTATATGGCGCCTAACAGGCATGAACATGCCAGGCTCATCTTCCATGTACATCGAGATAAAATATGGAAAATGGGCCTAGAACCTTCTCACCCTGAACTACAGAGTTTTGTCTGAAGGTTCGTTTTCGCGTGTTTCAGCTCATATATATAATTGTGGTATACTATAACCTCAATACCAGACATAATAGTTGCGAACAAGTTTGGGCACTTTGTATTTGGAGGATGTCATTTCCCAAGAAAGAGCATTCTGAAAAATTTATTTTCACATATTTAAACAAGAGCCCACCGTGGTGGCCATCTTGAAAGGTGGACTAAGACCACAAATGTAAATCTGGTAGTTTAGTAACTAGCAATCAATTATATTAAAGATGTTTCATATTTCTTGGTCCATTTCCAGAGAATCTACTATTTTTAGTAATGGTGGCCATCTTTGATCTCGAGCAGCAGCAGAAACCCCCAAATCTGAAAGATTTGTGCATCTTGAACAGACCAAAAACCCAAATCTGATGTTAGTATATTCAAATTCCTTTGTGCACTTCCTGAGAAGATTTTACTATTTTTAGTAATGGTGGCCATTTTGGATCTCGAACAGCAACAAAAAAACAAAAATCTTTCAGATTTCTGCATCATCCATGTGACGTTTGATTAAAACTGACCAAACTGTTTCTGAAGTGAAGTTGTTTAGAGCAAAAGTTATCAATAGATGAAGAGTGGTCCCAATAGCTCACCTCTGAGCATTTGGCTAAGGTGAGCTAATTAAAAAGAAAATTCAAAAATGTTCAATAAATTGTAGATTTTTTTTACATCATCTTGTAAAATACAATGCAGTAGACTAAATCCAAATCCATAGACTAGAATCCCTTTTCCTGATTTATGAACAAGTTGTTAGAATGTTTATTTTCCTCACAAGATATGTTTCAGATCTTATAGCTGGTTTCCATGGTAATACAAGTTTAGTTTCCATGGTTACACAAGTCACCATCCACACTCATATACTGATCAACAGTCAACACCGTCCCTGACAGCAACAGCCAAGTTATCGATCAAATTTGGCTTCCGTGGCAACATCACTTGATCTCAGCTGACCTTGACCTTTTTATCCGGTGGTTCATCTGGGTTGTCTAGTTTCTTGGCCTTTGACAACCATGACATCATCATGTTGCTGCTGGCTGTCAGTTTAGGTTTACTGAAAGTAAATACACAACAAGAAATGTCAGTATTAAGTGAATGTCCCCAAAAATTCTGACTCAATTGACCTCTAAGTATGACCTTGACCTTTGAGGTACATACCTCATTCTTGGACATGACAAACCATCCCATTATGGTCAACATCTGTGTGAAGTTTCATGAAAATCCCTTCCGATCTGTCGAAAGTATGGCTGAGACATGTTTGTTTCGGACGGAGGGACAAACGGACAATGTGATTACTATATGCCTCCCTTTGAGGGCATAAATACATAGCGGTCAGAATCATCTACTACATTTTTATATTCTGTACCTACCATAGAGCTGTGACTCGGTTTATAGGGAATACAGGTAGAGTATGCGACTCAAATTTGCACTTTCCGGCGAGATTTTTGAAGACAAAATGCAAACACTCGCTCTGTGAGATTCTCACAGCTATAAAAACAATGTTTTGTTATGTGTTTTAAATAAATACATGTAGCTAAACATTTAAAATGTAATTAATTTTTTCAAAAGTGAAGTTAAATTGTGGGAAATAAACTTTGATTTCAAAATTTCATGAAAATGAGAATCCGTTCATTAAAGTTATATTGTTCCCAACAATTACCTAATGGGCAATGCACTACTGCATGAACTCGCCTGACCTGGTCTGTGGCCCAGCCCATCTTAAAAAAATATATATTTGCCGTTTTCCGACCCAGGATTTCATAAATGGGTAGGTAGGTAGGTGAATGTTGTTGTTTTTGCCATGGACAGTAAAACACTTAATACGAAATTAAAGAAAAGCGTACTGAAGATAGCAACAACAAAAATAATGTTAGACTTGCTATAAAGTTTGGGGTAGGGCCCTTTTTCGTGGGTAAGTAGGGAAACAGGAAACCAATGATTTTTTATGGTCGGCCCAGGAATAAAAGATGGCAATATATTGCACTGAGCTATACTACCCCAGATGCAACTGTGACCACATTTTGGGTGATCTTGCCTATGTTGTCTGCGCGAAACAGAGCTGAACACAAAACTCAACCCTTTATGCAGCTGCCTTTGCCAGAAATGATTTGCTTGAATGATGTGTTATGTCATTTTTAGCATGTTAGGCCATATATGAGTTGCTTTTTTGTGGTAGAGGTAGACCACAACATTTTTTTCTGGGTAGAATCAGTACCTGTATACCTCCCGCCATCAGTAAGAATTGACACTTCCTCACTTGACAAGTCAAGCTCCCAGTGGGATTCAATCCCACAGCGTTGAGAGGCAAGTTGCCAGAAATCCCGAGTGTGACCAAATTGCCAATATTTTTATCATTTAAATATGTCAGCTATTTTTGTACTTATGTTAATGAAACTTATAATATGGTTCCCTTCTTGAGCAATAATGACCATTTTTTGGAGACTTTCAGAGGATTTGTAAAAACATACTTTTGAATTAACCACATTTCAGCCAAAATCCTGATTTATAACCAGAGCACATAAAAGTTTTCACACTCTACGATTCATGATCTTGACTTAGGCTTAAAGGGAGTACATCAGGATTTTTTTAGAAATACCTTAAATTATAAAAATGTTCCAATTCATGATAAAACACTTATATCCATCAAAATATGATGTTGAAACCATATTGTTAAGGTTTAAACTTCGAATACACCATATAGCTAGGACAGAATCGGGCATAAAATGCTGAAATTAACCCTGGTGCGTAACCTAGGATAGCACATATTGCTGTACAGAATGAATTTCCTTGTAACTAAGGGGTCATTTTTAGGATCATTCATTATGTTTAGGCGCTTTAAAATAAAAAATATCATCATTTGTCAATTTTAAGTCGCACCCCTAGACCCCTTTGAAAAGCCTGATGTACTCCCTAGAAAAAAGTGTTTGTTTCCGCTAACCCAACCGACCCTATTATTCAGCCGCCGACCCTAACTTTTTTTATTGCAAAAAAAAAATAAAAAAATAAAAAGTTACTAAGGTTTCTTATTGAGAAAAAAAAAAAAAAATATGCCTCCAATGAGATTTGAACCCTCGACCCCTGGGGTTTCCAGTGTACATTACCAAATATTGAAAAAGGGCCATAACCATGTATTTTCTAGGTATTAATACCTTCCCCAGTATTCTTATCATTTTCATTAACAAAAATAAGGTCATTAATAATAAAAAATAAATTTTTTTGCATACCTACCTACCCTATTTTTTTTTAAAGCCTTTAGCGGAAAAAAACCTTTTTTTTTTGCCTTACTAGAAGGCCCATCCAACTCACCTGGGATTAATCATTTTAACACACTCTGGAGTGTTATTTCTGGAGTTGTTTACCACGGTGGAGACTGGGTGCGATTGAATGCACGTTACTGCACGGATCACATTTACTGCCTGCAGAAAAATTAGCAAAGATCAATATTACTGCCGAAAAAAACTAGAAAAATATTTCTATGTAAAATGGCACACTTTACAACAAGAGGCCCTTATGACGCTCTACTGGATAACATGGCTCTTATAACAACAGAGGAAGTAACTCTTTATATTTAACACATGACTTGTGGGAGTGTAATAAAGCCATGACTCATTTCTCGTAAAATACAGATGCAAATGAGGACCGAATTATCATTTTTGTGTACAGTAAAATAATTAATCCCAATTGCTCGGATGGTATATCATACAATATGTTCAGACACCTTAACTATTTATCATTATTTGAAATCTTAATAAAATGCAGGTAAGTAACGTTAAATTTGGTTTAATGTGTCGCATTGTTTGTAGAGCGAATGCGTAACAGCAACTTAACGTAGCTGACGTCATGAAAACAACGGCATTATTTCTTTTACAAATTGCCGCCATATATAAGGTAAATTGACAACATTAAAGTGAAATTATTATTATAAAAAAGAATCTTACATTCGTGACTTGCCATCCTCATATCCTGTCATTTTATTGAACTCGTTTATTAAAATCAATAATACAGTCTCTCATGTAAGATCCTCTGTATGAAATACGACACAAAACCACCAAGAAGGCAGAATCAAATATATATTTTGTTATATAAGGCGAGCCTTAAAAAACTGTTGGTTTGCTGTGCTCCGACCTATCCACTAAAAAAGTTGCTACCCAACTTTCGAAAATTTAGGGGACCTTTTCGGTCGTAGCACAGCAAACCAACACTTTTTTAAGGATGGCCTGAAGAGAATAAAAATGCTAGCCGCTGGTCTTACTTTATAGTAATCACATAAGAAGAGGGAAAATTATTTTCAACCTCTACACCTTTAATACTAACCTTATTTAATGGGACGTCACCAAAGTTTAGCCACTGGTCTATCTCATCATCTGTAGTCAACATGGCCTGAAATAGCAAACGTAACAACCCTCGACAGTTACTCCGGAGAATCAGGCACAAGGTGAGTAACTAACTACATTAATTATGGGAAATTTCTCTTTCATAGAAAAAAAAGAAGATATATTATAACAGGATTTACCCCAGGAATTTTGGAAGGCATGTTATTTTGTGAAAGTACATGCAGCGCGTGGGGGAGGGTTTGGGACGGGGTGTACCCCCCCTCCCAAAAGGTTCAATTTTTTTTTATATTATGGGTGATGTATATCAACGGAGAGACATTTAGTGTTACTTTAATACAACAAAAGCAGAACTGATTCACAACAAAACTTCTAAATAAATAGTCAAATTCACTATTTGTTTATTTTTTCAAACACTTTGTGCTTGCCACAAACAGCTGGTCATAAATGTCAGAATTATTTGGGTCTATCCTCATGTTTTCACTGTTCATTTTGCTGTTATTTGGTTATGCTCAATAATCTGCTTTAATACTTACAGACAGTGTCACTTTAAAGTTTGTTGTTATATTTTCGTACTTTAAAAAACATAACAATATTGAGAAAGTAAGAGTTTAAAAAAATAAATAAAAAATTATATCTTTTTTTTTTACCCCACCCACTCCACCAAATATTTGGCGCTATTTTTCAAAAACGGCCGTGCAAGTACGGCTGCACGGATGGCTGGCTAATTACTTCCCCTCTGAAAAATAACCGATAGTATGAATCAAATTGAGTACAATGTACAATAGTACGAATCTAATTGTGGAATTCATTCTATTTTTAGAAGCAAGTCTGCTTGCTTATCAACGAGTATTCGAGAGAAAAAATGTGTTTTGTTAACTTGAAAAGCACCCCATCTTGATTAAAAATTTATTTCAGATACTCCCCATTCCCCACAACTTAATTGTTTTTGTGTGAGATTTACCCACCCACCTGTAGATGCGATATTCCGGAGTTTATTCGGACAAGTATTTTCTATAAATTGCCGTCCGCTACCCCCTTGTATGTTTTAATGGAACAGCCCTTACATACACATTCTTGCAGAATGAAACATTCATGTTTGTTACTCAATCATAAACGTTCATTTTCGGCAATTGTTTTACTCAACTCAACACATGAAGCACCGTGTCCTAATTATTAAACATATGCCACTCAACACTAACAAGTGTATACACAGGTCACGGGTCAGGTCACAGGTGGTTATCAGCAGTCTGCTATCGCGAATATGATTGGCTGATAGCTTATTTAGTGGGAGCGACAATAAACCTGTCAATCAGATTCAGGCATGCGCATATGTTTCAAGTGGCATAATATTGCTTTGGGATATAAGGGATGTCGCGGACTTCAAAGGATGTCGGAAATTCGCCGCAGGGCATTAAAGCATGTCGCATGCCACATCCGATATAGGTCTGGGGGAAACCCTGTTATAATAGCAGTGACTATATCAAGGTATATTATAATAGCAGTGACTATATCAAGGTATATTATTATAGCAGTGACTATATCAAGGTATATTATAATAACAGTGACTATATCAAGGTATATTATGATAGCAGTGACTATATCAAGGTATATTATAACAGCAGTGACTATATCAAGGTATATTATAATAGCAGTGACTATATCAAGGTATATTATAACAGCAGTGACTATATCAAGGTATATTATAACAGCAGTGACTATATCAAGGTATATTATAATAGCAGTGACTATATCAAGGTATATTATAATAGCAGTGACTATATCAAGGTATATTATAACAGCAGTGACTATATCAAGGTATATTATAACAGCAGTGACTATATCAAGGTATATTATAACAGCAGTGACTATATCAAGGTATATTATAATAGCAGTGACTATATCAAGGTATATTATAATAGCAGTGACTATATCAAGGTATATTATAATAGCAGTGACTATATCAAGATATATTATAACAGCAGTGACTATATCAAGGTATATTATAATAGCAGTGACTATATCAAGGTATATTATAATAACAGTGACTATATCAAGGTATATTATAACAGCAGTGACTATATCAAGGTATATTATAATAGCAGTGACTATATCAAGGTATATTATAACAGCAGTGACTATATCAAGGTATATTATAATAGCAGTGACTATATCAAGGTATATTATAACAGCAGTGACTATATCAAGGTATATTATAATAGCAGTGACTATATCAAGGTATATTATAACAGCAGTGACTATATCAAGGTATATTATAACAGCAGTGACTATATCAAGGTATATTTTATAGCAGTGACTATATCAAGATATATTATAATAGCAGTGACTATATCAAGGTATATTATAATAGCAGTGACTATATAAAGGTATATTATTATAGCAGTGACTATATCAAGGTATATTATAACAGCAGTGACTATATCAAGGTATATTATAACAGCAGTGACTATATCAAGGTATATTATAGCAGCAGTGACTATATCAAGGTATATTATAACAGCAGTGACTATATCAAGGTATATTATAACAGCAGTGACTATATCAAGGTATATTATAACAGCAGTGACTATATCAAGGTATATTATAATAGCAGTGACTATATCAAGGTATATTATAACAGCAGTGACTATATCAAGGTATATTATAACAGCAGTGACTATATCAAGGTATATTATAACAGCAGTGACTATATCAAGGTATATTATAACAGCAGTGACTATATCAAGGTATATTATAACAGCAGTGACTATATCAAGGTATATTATAACAGCAGTGACTATATCAAGATATATTATAATAGCAGTGACTATATCAAGGTATATTATAATAGCAGTGACTATATCAAGGTATATTATAACAGCAGTGACTATATCAAGGTATATTATAATAGCAGTGACTATATCAAGGTATATTATAACAGCAGTGACTATATCAAGGTATATTATAACAGCAGTGACTATATCAAGGTATATTATAATAGCAGTGACTATATCAAGGTATATTATAGCAGCAGTGACTATATCAAGGTATATTATAGCAGCAGTGACTATATCAAGGTATATTATAATAGCAGTGACTATATCAAGGTATATTATAATAGCAGTGACTATATCAAGGTATATTATAATAGCAGTGACTATATCAAGGTATATTTTATAGCAGTGACTATATCAAGGTATATTATAATAACAGTGACTATATCAAGGTATATTATAACAGCAGTGACTATATCAAGGTATATTATAATAGCAGTGACTATATCAAGGTATATTATAATAGCAGTGACTATATCAAGGTATATTATAATAGCAGTGACTATATCTAGGTATATTTTATAGCAGTGACTATATCAAGGTATATTATAATAGCAGTGACTATATCAAGGTATATTATAACAGCAGTGACTATATCAAGGTATATTATAATAGCAGTGACTATATCAAGGTATATTATAATAGCAGTGACTATATCAAGGTATATTATTATAGCAGTGACTATATCAAGGTATATTATAACAGCAGTGACTATATCAAGGTATATTTTATAGCAGTGACTATATCAAGGTATATTATAACAGCAGTGACTATATCAAGGTATATTTTATAGCAGTGACTATATCAAGGTATATTATAATAGCAGTGACTATATCAAGGTATATTATAATAGCAGTGACTATATCAAGGTATATTATAACAGCAGTGACTATATCAAGGTATATTATAACAGCAGTGACTATATCAAGGTATATTTTATAGCAGTGACTATATCAAGGTATATTATAATAGCAGTGACTATATCAAGGTATATTATAATAGCAGTGACTATATCAAGGTATATTATAACAGCAGTGACTATATCAAGGTATATTATAATAGCAGTGACTATATCAAGGTATATTATAATAGCAGTGACTATATCAAGGTATATTATAATAGCAGTGACTATATCAAGGTATATTATAGCAGCAGTGACTATATCAAGGTATATTATTATAGCAGTGACTATATCAAGGTATATTATAACAGCAGTGACTATATCAAGGTATATTATAATAGCAGTGACTATATCAAGGTATATTTTATAGCAGTGACTATATCAAGGTATATTATAATAGCAGTGACTATATCAAGGTATATTATTATAGCAGTGACTATATCAAGGTATATTATAACAGCAGTGACTATATCAAGGTATATTATAATAGCAGTGACTATATCAAGGTATATTATAATAGCAGTGACTATATCAAGGTATATTATAACAGCAGTGACTATATCAAGGTATATTATAATAGCAGTGACTATATCAAGGTATATTATAACAGCAGTGACTATATCAAGGTATATTATAACAGCAGTGACTATATCAAGGTATATTATAACAGCAGTGACTATATCAAGGTATATTATAATAGCAGTGACTATATCAAGGTATATTATAACAGCAGTGACTATATCAAGGTATATTATAATAGCAGTGACTATATCAAGGTATATTATAACAGCAGTGACTATATCAAGGTATATTATAATAGCAGTGACTATATCAAGGTATATTATAACAGCAGTGACTATATCAAGGTATATTATAATAGCAGTGACTATATCAAGGTATATTATAACAGCAGTGACTATATCAAGGTATATTATAACAGCAGTGACTATATCAAGGTATATTATAACAGCAGTGACTATATCAAGGTATATTATAACAGCAGTGACTATATCAAGGTATATTATAACAGCAGTGACTATATCAAGGTATATTATAACAGCAGTGACTATATCAAGGTATATTATAATAGCAGTGACTATATCAAGGTATATTATTATAGCAGTGACTATATCAAGTATTATAATAGCAGTGACTATATCAAGGTATATTATAATAGCAGTGACTATATCAAGGTATATTATAATAGCAGTGACTATATCAAGGTATATTATAATAGCAGTGACTATATCAAGGTATATTATAACAGCAGTGACTATATCAAGGTATATTATAACAGCAGTGACTATATCAAGGTATATTATAGCAGCAGTGACTATATCAAGGTATATTATAATAGCAGTGACTATATCAAGGTATATTATAACAGCAGTGACTATATCAAGGTATATTATAACAGCAGTGACTATATCAAGGTATATTATAACAGCAGTGACTATATCAAGGTATATTATAACAGCAGTGACTATATCAAGGTATATTATAGCAGCAGTGACTATATCAAGGTATATTATAGCAGCAGTGACTATATCAAGGTATATTATAGCAGCAGTGACTATATCAAGGTATATTATAACAGCAGTGACTATATCAAGGTATATTATAACAGCAGTGACTATATCAAGGTATATTATAACAGCAGTGACTATATCAAGGTATATTATAACAGCAGTGACTATATCAAGGTATATTATAACAGCAGTGACTATATCAAGGTATATTATAACAGCAGTGACTATATCAAGGTATATTATAACAGCAGTGACTATATCAAGGTATATTATAACAGCAGTGACTATATCAAGGTATATTATAACAGCAGTGACTATATCAAGGTATATTATAATAGCAGTGACTATATCAAGGTATATTATTTTATTTCACCTCCCACTAGTTTCTGGCCTTTTCATTGGATAAGAGCAGTCACATGGTGACCCACAATTATTCTATAGTAGGTCAGTAGCTGACCCACTATTGACACACAAAAACAAAATGGATGCCATTCACTAAGATTCGTCTTTTTAATCATTATTTTCCTCCACAAAACTACAAATTTTAACAAATATTCAATTCATATCGGATTGTCGCGTTTTAAACAAACTTTTTGTTTTGCTTGGCCTTTATTTGTAACAACAAGAGTTATTTCCCTTGTCGACCTTCACCTTGTCAATTCAACTGCAGACAACAACAAAGTTGAATAATGGCTTCCGTGAGTAGATTTGGAGCAACTTTAGCCGCAGAACAAGAGGAAAGGCGGCTTAATCTCAACGCAGACAAAACTTTAAAGGCAAACAAGTTTGCAGCAAAGATTTTTAAGGAGTATTTGTCGGAAAAGGGTGAAAATGCTGACTTTGAAACATTTTCGGTGACGGCATTGGATAGCGCTTTGGGGCGTTTTTACATGGATTTGCGACGAGTTGATGGATCCACTTACAAAATAACATCAATGGAGGGAATACGCCACGGTATTAACCGCTACCTCAAGAACCCACCGTTTAATAAACGTTTTGATATCATAAAAGTAGCGAGGTCAATGCTATTTATAGCGGAACGAATCGTATCTGCCAATGGCTAAACCATTGAATGAAAAAGCTTTCGTATATCTTATTTATGTACGAAATATAAACAATCTAATGCATGCAGACATTCAAAAACACTTTAACCTTCATTTTCATTTAAACTATTTCACCCACACAACGATTACCAAGTAGTTAAAGATAAAATAAAGTTCGAGTACTGTAATTCTTACAGCGCATAATCGGCCATATTTGTTATTGTTAGACTTGGGGATTGCCCTATAAAAACGTCATTTTAACAGCCAATACATGTACGAATACGATGAAATTTCGCCAGATAGAGGCTGAGAGGTACTTCAAAGGGAATCTTTAAAATAAAAATAAATGTTTCGGTTTATTTAATCAAGAAATTACTTTAAAAACTTAGCTATTTTTCAAAGCGTACTTTCACAAAACTGAATTGGTGCTTTAGCTTACTTCACACGGCATTGCAATGTATAACATCTAAACTTTTTATTTTGATATTTTGTGGCCCACTCCCTCCCATTTACCCTTCGAGAACCCCACTCGCAACTTGCGCGCGGGAAGATTTATTGCGCAACATATAGATTCAGAGTAACGTCCCTTGGCGCACCTGTTCTTCTATAGCGACGGCGATGAAGTCCAAACCTACCCGAACGTAATGTAACAACATCCGGAAGAAATCATCAGACGATCAGTGTCTAAATTTGTATTATTTTGTCGTTAATCTGGACAATTTGGTAAGAATAACCCTATCAGCAGTATTAAGCAAGCATATATTTTTAAGGTCTGTTAATGAACATATCCTTCCACTAGTTTCAGTGCCGATATGCTTAACTAAAACACTGAATAGCGTTGATTTTTCTCAGCAATTTCATTTTCAGCAGACAGTATTTTTGTTAGTAAACATTTGAACATGGTCACGAGTACGACGGCTTACTTATAAGTTATATAATAATATTTAAGATATATTTAATTAACTATTTGTATTGATATGCGCATCATTCCAATGTTTTCACCTTGATTTTATTTGTGGGGTTTATTCATTTTAATTTATTGACATTAATGTAGGAATGAGTGAAAGCGCCCAGTCAGTTATATTGATAGACAGTGACAGTGACAGTGAACGTCCTGCGTCTCCATTCATTGACAGTCAACAAGATTTGTTCCTTTCACAAACTACTGCCACAGCCAGTCAGCTGTTGACACAGCCCCCTTCTGCCACACTCCCTGACAGCCAGCGGTCAACTCAGCCCCCTTCTGCCTCGACCCAAGCCAGCCAGCAATCAGAGGATCTCTGTTCACCCTTTTCAAGCCAGCATGGTTCTGACTCGGACATAGATTTTTATCCGGTAAGTAATCAATGATGCTTGAATACAGCTTCTTCTAAAATAGGAACACGCTCTAAATATTCTAAAATATGTCTGGCTTATTTAACTAGAATATTTTTCCAAACATATTTTCCCAAACTGCCTGTCACCGGAACCATACCATTTTTTTAAAACAGGACCATTGGAAATTTAATTCATGGAGCTCTTTTTTTTTTTAGAGTTATGACTTTGAAAATGACTTTTAATTTTGTTTTGCATATTTATTTTGTTTGTTTAGCCCAGCCCTGTATTTAAGAAGAGGAAAACTCTTGCTGTGCCGTCTGATGTGAATGGATGTACTTTGTTGTTTAATCAAACACAAGAACTGGTAAGCAAAAGGGATAGGGAACTAACTTGCTTGAAATCTAACCATCTTCATATAGTTTATGCAACATACATTCTTCAAATAGAGTGAAATACACAATTATTGTATATCATAATGTTGTGTATTTCATTTTCATGTCATAAATGATTAAATACCTCATTAGTCTTCTACAGTTTTTCTTGATACATTTTATATAATTGAATTGTAAAGAATTCAAGTCATCAATTTGTATAAACAAATATTGTATAATAATTATATCAAAAAGCATGATAGTGTTTGAAGAGTATATATATAGATATGCATGTTCTTGTATACAGTGGCGGATCCAGGATTTGATGATTGAGGGGGTGAAGTTAGGGTCGCAACTCTTCACATATATATACCCCTTTCCAAAACTGATCATTATTACTGAAATGGATGTAAAGTCTCCCCAATGAAAAAAAAGGCGTTTTAAAGTCTGAAATGGTTGATAATTTGGTTTTCTACATAATATTTTCTGTGATATTTATCCAAAATTTAACCGTTGACGCTTTAAAGTGGGCGGGCTGCCCCCCCCCCCCCCCCCCCCCCCTGGATCCGCTTGTAGTATATTATAATACTAGATTAGATTCTTAATAGCATCATGTAACCTTAGATTAGTTTCCTAACTAGCATCATGTAACACTATTGTGATTATAATATCACCGCTTTGATACTCATGTAATCGCTTTTGCGTACTCTCCTGCATGTTAGTAACCTTTTCAGCTATATCTGGTTGGTTTCACTGGCTCAGTGGGTAAGGTGTCACATACTTTATCTGACTTGGCCAGATGAGTGGTCAAATCACACCGCAATTCTTGAAAGTGGCGTGGCAATCTTATTTCAGGTTACTGTATCATAATCTCCTTGGTGATGGCATGCTTATATAGTATAGCATGTATATATATAATATTGCAGGTGTGTACACAGACCCAAACAGATGTAACCACAATACTAACACAAAAATCAAAGCTATTTAACAAAGTGCTTGATAATGATGATCTTAGTGAGGTCACATCCTTGTTTACTACTAACACAATGGCGGATGATGATACACCTGTGTACGTAGATCATCTTGTACAGACATGTGAGAGTGGCAACATACTTTCTAGTTCCAATTTTCAAACTGAAGATAACACTTATCATATCTTAGACATTTTTTTTCCCTTATTCACTGAGAACAGTTTGTCAGAAACCGTCAAATCAAATGTGAAAACTTCTGACAGCTACACGCAAACCCTCATTCATAATGACTGTCGTATATAACAGAGACGTTATTTCAAAAATAAAAGAGGTAGGGGTACAGAAATGCAGCCAGTGGCTGTTTGAAGGGGCAGATTCTGGATCTGAAATATCATCAAATATAAAATCATATGAAAGTTTATGTAACCGCCTCTACAATAAGTATAAAAAACTTGCAAAACACAAAACACGAGGCAGTGATTTTGATAATTTTATGTCATGTACTGTGATTAATCCACAAGCTGAACAAATGCCAAGAGAGTATGGGAGAGAGAAATCTGAAAATATCAAATGTTTGCAGGAAAAAACAGAAACATTGGCAAATGTTGGTATGGAACTTGCAGAAGAACTAAATACTTCAAAGGGTGAAATTAAAGTTTTGACAGAGGAATTGCATGAAGTAAGAAACACATCCAGACTAAAACTCTCTAAAATAGGCAACATTAAAAAACTAAAGGATGATCTAAAGTATCAAAAGAAACGTGAACAGGAGTTGCTAAAGACAAATAAAATGCTTAGGTCACGTCTGAACATTAAGAATGGAGAACTAAAAAGACAACGGTTAAAGGTCAGTTACGAGGAGTCTCGTAAAAGACACAAAACTGATAAATTAAGAATAAAGGCGGAACAAATTGAAAATCTTCAAAATGAAATTGAAGCAAAGGAGATTGAACTTAATATTGAACAAATACATGTCCAAGATTTAAAAGATCAAGCAAGAGACACTGAACTGGAATACGGTTGGTTAAGAGATATGGTCAATGACTCTATAATAACATATGATGAGCAGTCACGCATGTACACAAGTGACCTTCAACAATGTGTATTTGAACTTCTTAATTACAATGTGTCTTTTAGCAATGTTTCAACTGTAATCCAGTGTGTTCTTTCCCTTGCACAATGTAGACCCAACAAGCTTCCTTGTAAGTCAACTGTGAATAATATGAACTTGCAACGGTTAGCATTATCTCAAAAACATATTGCTGAAGAGCTGACTAGTAAACACAATTTATGTTTATTAAGTGATGAAACAAATAAGTTTGGGACCAAATTTGAGGGAATGCACGCCACTGACAGCACCGGTGCATACTGGGTTTTGGGTATTAGGGAGATGACAACAAAAGCGAGCACAGACATATTAAAATCATTACTTGATATTTTAGGAGATATTGATGTAATTAGTAATAGGTCTGAAAATCCTGCTTCAAAGCAAATATTGAAAAACATTGTGTCTACTATGTCAGACAGGGCAAGTACACAAACAAAATTCAATGACTTACTGGAAAGTTTTCGCACAGAAATTCTAAAGAAAGAACTTGGTGAACACTGGGACAGTATGACAGAAGAGGAGCAACTGTCTTTAAGTCAACTGTGCAACTTCTTCTGCTCATTACATGCTTTGGTGCACATGGCTGACACATGTTCTAAGACTCTCATTGAAGTAGATAATGTGTCTTTTGATG
>JAWPHD010023242.1:0-22647 GCA_037043455.1 Cyrtodaria siliqua | reverse complement strand
CTTCAGAAGAGTTATTCATTTGTAGTGGTTTTTAATTTCGTAAACACTCGGTATGAAGGTTAAATTGTCTTGGCCGGAAACTTTCCACATTAATGCAAAATTAGCGCGTGTTAATATCAGTTGACGTAAGTCGAAACAGTAGTAAATATTGACATTATTTGCAGACGACGAGTGACAACTCAGGTAATTTCTGGAAGACTCGGATTGCTTTTACTTTGTACTAACACTTTTGTTAGTTGATGTTGAGCTTAAATGATTAATTGTGGACAAATCGATTATAATTTCTTTCGCTTCGTACGAACACTTTTGTGAGTTTATGCACAGATCTAACAACAAACACAGATCTAACAACAATTTGTTAATATTTCTGTGGTTTATGTTGAGCAAGTTTTAACTGCACCTTTAGTAACTTTACCCATCACTCAATGTAAATTATTCACCGTTCGTGCAAAAGATGTTCCATGAGGAAACCTCAGCAGCAGCACAGTTACTTGGAGGAATAAGTAGTTTTAAATGATTAATTATTTATGGACAAACCACCCTCGTCACGAACGGAAAGCGTTTCTTCAGTCTACCCCCTGGAATAATCTACAAAATATCCCCCACACCCCACCACCACCCTGAAAAAAAAGAGGACTTTCCTCGCAAATGTCATTTTTTACATTGCAAAATGATTGCTCCTACATTCACAAGAGTTTTATTTATTGCTAATGAATATTTTTCAGTCTAGCTAATTGAGATAAGCACCTAAAAAAAGATATATATAAGGTAGTGAGTATTCATTAAGATTGTTTTGATAAAAAAAATCGGAGGGAGTAAAACGCCCGATAACCTTGTATGTTGCGAAACATTATACATGTATTTTGGATTGGTAATCCGATGCTCTAGCTACATACTGTGCTAGCTGGATGGTGACAATGGAACGAACTTGATGTTTATCTGTCATAATTTGCCCACGTTCGGGTCGAAACTATATCGGATACATCATTGGATAGCATACTAACCGATATTGGACCCGATGATGGATAGTAAACTAAAAGGATGTTCTAACCGAATGATTGGATAAGTGGCTTTCTAGAAAATATCGTGGGTTTCCGAGCGGAAATTTCAAAAGGACAACAAATGCAGGAATATGCTGAACTTGTCAACAATTGCAGAGCGCAATATGTTAAAAACAATCACTTAGCAGGCATATGTGAGTGAAAACTAAATTGATATATATTTTTATTTGTAAACACCGCTTCTTGAACATTAAATCGTCTTGGCCGGAAACTTTCAAGATTATGCAAATTAGCGCGTGACGGTGTTTATTGACATTATTTGCAGACGACTAGTGATAACTCAGGTAATTTCTGGAAGACTCGGATTGCTTTTACTTTGTACTAACACTTTTGTGAGTTGATTTTGAACTAGTTTAAATGATTAATTATGGACAAATCGATTATAATTGCTTTCACTTCGTACGAACACTTTTGTGAGTTTATCATTTATGTTGAGCAAGTTTTATAAATGATTAATTATTTATGGACAAACCCTCGCCGCGAACGGAAAGCTTAGAATAATCTACAACCCCCCCCCCCCCCCCCCCCCCTGAAAAAAACTGAGGAAGTTTCCTCAGACAGACCTCCCTCTCCTGGAAATTCTCAGACTACAAGCCACCCCACCACTCCCCAGCCAGCATGGCCATATCGGATAGATTTCAGTAATTGGTCGGAATGTCGGCCCGATGTCTATCCGTTATCTGTCATAGACATCGGGCCGTTATTCAGACTACCGCTCTGTTACCGATATCTATCCGTTATCTGTATATAGGAAACATATCGATCCAACATCGGTCCGATAGGCTTGCTGACTGGGTTTGTGTGTTCTTTTTATGATTTGCTGAAAAGATATCGATCAGATGTTGGCTAAATGTTGGATATGCCGACGTAGAGCCGATTAATTCAATATTCTCCCATTTTTGAATTTTTTGTTTGTATGGCATGCTAAATTGATTGTTCAGTGCATTAATCTGAATGAATATAGCACATTTTTTCTGATGTCTATTATTATATCTCGGGCCAACGTCAGTCTGACATAGTTTTTATCAGTTGATACCATATATCGGGCCGCTGTCGGTCCGATATAACACGCCATAAATCTATTAATGGCGGTAATGGCATGTCATTTTGGATATATATATATTTGTTGTTGATGTGAACAGATATTCCTCGCAAATGTCATTTTTTACATTGCAAAATGATATTCACAAGAGTTTTATTTATTGCTAATGAATATTTTTCCAGTCAAGCTAATTGAGATAAGCACCTACAAAAAGATATATATATAAGGTAGTCAGTATTCATTAAATTGATTTGATAAAAAAATTGGACGGAGTCAAATGCCCGATAACCTTGTATGTTGCGAAACATATACATGTATTTTGGATTGGTAATCTGATGCTCTAGCTATACATACTGTGCTAGCTGGATGGTGACAGAATAAATTCGATGTTTATCTGTCATAATGTGCCCACTTCGGTCCAAACTATATCGGATACATATTGGATAGATAACTAACCGATATTTGACCGAAGATGGATAGTAAACTAAAAGGATGTCTGACCGATGATGGATAGTAAACTAAAACGATATTGGACCGATGTGTAGCCGACAAGATATCGGTCCGACTTGAAGCCGATGGGCACGCCGATCTCAGGCCGATATCATGGGCACGCCGACAGGGCTGTCGATCTGCCGATTTTGCGTCTGGTAACCGGATGCATTCCCCCTCCAAAAAGTATGGGTTTTCCCCCCCATTTTAGACTCAAAATTCCCCCCTGTAACAAAAATAATAAATTAAAAAAAACTTCTGGTACGTAAAATATTGAGTACGAACTGTATTTAATACAAATAAAACATGTAGACTATTTAAAACAATGATTATAATCAAAATTATGGCCACAAAATAATTCCCCCTTTCCGGTAAAAGCACGCTAAAATTCCCCCACCCAAGGGTATGGGTCGCAGTCTGTCATCAACAGATTGACGGCCCTGCGCCGATCTCAGGCCGATATCGTTTGCGATACTGGTCCTATATAAAAAAAATATGGGGCCGATGAAGGCTAGATATAGGATTGCTGGCTGGGTCCTCACCCCCTAGATTTGTTCATTTAAAAATACCTCCCCCAACACACTCACACCGACCGACCCACAAAACACACACACTTGTGTGTACCACGGTGTGGTATTCCAGTGTGGCAGCACTATAGACTGTAGATAGATACATTACACTAGACACAATCATAAGTCCAGATTCTATTGTGCCCATACAGGTGGGTGTCCTATCGTTTAAAATATGGCGGAATGTCTGGTTCTCATTTATTTGACTCAGATAGTGATTTGTAAGTCATATCTGTGGTATGGTAAAAATGACCTCATTATAGAATTTAAAAACCGGAATTGTTTGTATTTGTTTTATGACTTAATTATGGACCAGTGGTACGATTCATCGGAACACAACAGACCAGAACAGAGATGAAACACCAGGATGTACTGGAACTGCTTCTTCAGTGAAAAGCAAAAATGAGATTAACACTACAGAAGGGCTGCATCACACTGAACATCTTCAAGAAAACAGTCATCTATCCTTTGTTTATATTTAAATGGTTGTCTATGACTGATAGTTGCATTATTCTGTCAGGCATTTACAACCAGCATTGGATGGTGATACTAGCATCTTTTAGGAGTGGCCCATTGGGTCAGTCACACACAGATTGGATTTCTTTAAACCCATGCACTGAAGTGAATGCAACTTACCATCTTGTACACGTAACCTTCTTATTCAAGGTAAGATCAGGACAGATGGACTGTGGTGTTAAAATTAAAACAATTATCCCTATCTCTCATCTATTTGTGAATCATATTTAGTGTTATCGGCTAAATACACAGGTCACAGTTTGCATATATTTAGTAATAAATAATAACATAGAAAATATCACATTTCTGGCAAAAAGAAAAAAAAATGTAAAAAAGCAATTGGAACAATGTATGTATATGTATAAAGTTAACAATCTTTCAGTTTAGTTATATCACGACAGTGTTTACTTGAAGCAGTGAGGTAAATGCTGAATTTGGCAGTTTAGTTTTTTTCAAGCTAGTCTAAAACTTTTTTTATCTAAAATTATACTGAGTTGCAAAAGAAAGTGTATAAAGAAAGTGTGCAATGAGTTTTTTTTTAATGATTTATTCATTCTTCTTATTATTATTGAGGCCCCCAGGAGGATGGAAGGGGTACATCTTCCTTTGTTCCCTGAAAATATGAGTCAGTGTTCCCTTTTTCCCCACAACTATTTTGCTTTGTTCCCCAACATTATTTGTCCAATGTTCCCCTGTTCACTAAAAGTATTTTTAATGTTTAAAAGATTTGCTAATGTTCCCCAAAATTCATTCTGGCCTACAGTACACTGTCGTCACAAAACTATTGTTTGAAATGTTAACTTTTTGTGATTTTTTTTTTAATATTAAAACTAGATTTTAGAATTTTATTTCCTGTAAAGTCATGTTCCATTGTTCCCTAACCTAAAATATGTGTCAATAATCTCTTTTCCCCTGAAAATAACAGCCATTGTTCCCTTGTTCACCAAATATAAATGGCCATTTTCCCCAAAACCCATGAGAGGACCCCATTATTGTGTTGCTTTCAATTGTATTGTTCTTTCATTGAGTTTTATCTGTTTAAAATTTACTTTCACATTTTCTGTGCTCGCCTCAAGGTTTTACCTTAGTTCATATTAACTTTGATAGCGTTCGGCACTTCGAGCTCAAGCGAACTTTACGGTAACGGGAGAAAAAAAAAGAAAAGGATAATTGCTAATCTATGCATCTCGATTTTGATGGTAAATCGTCGTTGTCACGCTTTAAGCTGTTCTAACATAGACACCGGTAGTAATTATTCTATCTTTAGTTTCGAATTTCTGATTTATTTTCTTTAAAACCGTTTTCTATGCAACGTTTCCGTTAGGACTGGATAGAATAGAGTTTCAGAAATAATTTGAAAAGCTCTCCGACTCCTTGACAAAGTCCTATAGAATATGTGCAGCATAATATGTAAAGGGTTAAAATGCGAAACTGAGGCTTTGTAGAGAAATTGTCATTTTCGAGGTAAAATTAAAAAAATGTCAATAACTTCAACAATATACCGAACATGTCAACAACTGCATAGCGCACAATGTTAAAACAACACTAGGGGCATATGTGAGTGAATAAATTGTTATACATTTTATTTGTAAACACCCGATTTGAACATTAAATTGTCTTGGCCGGAAACTTTCAAGATTATGCAAATTAGCGCGTGTTAAAATCAGTGACGTAAGAGTAGTAAATATTGACATTATTTACAGACGACTAGTGACAACTCAGGTAATTTCTGGAAGGCTCGGATTGCTTTCACTTTGTACTAACACTTTTGTGAGTTGATGTTGAGCTAGTTTAAATGATTAATTATGGACAACTCGATTACAATTGCTTTCACTTCGTACGAACAGTTGTGAGTTTATGTTGAGCAAGTTTAAATGATTAATTATTTATGGACAAACCACCCTCGCCACGAACGGAAAGCGTTTCTTGAGACTACCCCTAGAAAAATCTACAAAATATCCACCCCCCTCCCCCACCACCACCCTGATAAAAAGAGGGAAAGTTTCCTCAGACAGACACCCCTCTCCTGAAAAGTCTAGACTACAAGCCACCCCACCCCACCACTCCCCAGCCAGCATGGCCATATCGGATAGATATCGGTAATTGGTTGGAATGTCGGCAGATCGGCCCGATGTCTATCCGTTATCTGTCATAGACATCGGGTCGTTATGCAGACTATGTCTATCGTTATCTGTATATAGGAAACCTATCGATCCGATATAGGCTAGCTGACTGGGTTTGTGTGTTCTTTTGATGATCTGCTGAAAAGATGTCGGATAAATGTTGGATATGCTGACGTCGGGCCGATGTAGAGCCGATTAATTCTCAATATTTTCCAAAGTTTGAGTTTTTTGTTTGTATGGCATGCTAAACTGATTGTTCAATGCATTAATCTGAATGAATTTAGCACATTTCTTCTAATGTCTATTATTATATCTCGGGCCGACTTAGATTGTATCAGTTGATACCATATACAGGGACGCTGTCGGTCCGATATAACACGCCATAAATCCATAAAGGGAGGTAATGACATGTCATTTTGAATATTGTATATTTATTGTTAATGTGAACAGATATTCCTCGCAACATTGCAAAATGATGCTACCTACATTCACAAGAGATTTATTTATTGCTAATGAATATTTTTCCAATCGAGCTAATTGAGATAAGCACCAACAAAAAGATATATAAGGTAGTCAGTATTAATTAAAATTCAGATGGAGCTAAACGCCGATAACCTTGTATGTTGCAAAACATATACATGTATTTTGGATTGGTAATCTGATGCTCTTACTACATACTGACACTGTGCTAGCTGGATGGTGACATTAGAACGAATTTGATGTTTATCTGTCATAATGGGCCCACTTCGGGTCGAAACTATATCGGATACATATTGGATAGATAACTAACCGATACTGCTGAATTTGGCAGTTTAGTTTCTTTAAGCTAGTCTAAAACGTTTTAATCTAAATATACTGAGTTGCAAAAGAAATGTATACAGCTCAGTTGTGAAAGAAAGTGTGCAATGAGTTTTTAGCTCGACTGATCAGAGATCAGCAGAGCTTATGCCGTGGTGCGTCGTCCGTCCGTCTGTCCGTAAACTTTTATTTGTAGCGACAACTCCTCTGAAACTACTGGATGGATATTCATGAAACTTTACAGAAATGTTGCCCATAAAGTCTAGTTGATCCTAGCAAAAATTCATGTTGATGTGAAATCCAAGATGGCCGCCAAAGCTAAAAAAAAGAGTTTTAAAATACAAGTTTGTAGCGACTACTTCTTGAAAACTATAAGTGATATTGATATGGGAATTTTTCTAAAATGATCAGCATGACATGATGTTGATCCTTGTCAAAAATCGTTTTGATTCAACGTTAAACATGGCTGCCAAGCGGCCATCTTTGTTTACATAGAGTTATATAGTAAAAACTTGTAGCGACTACTCCTCTGAAACTACTTGGCGGATTGTCATGAAACTTTACAGGAATGTTGCTCTTGATGTATAATTGATCCTAGAAAAATTTCAGGTCGGCCCGAAATTCAAGATGGCCGTTACAGCTAAAAATAGATTTTTAAAAAATAAGTTTGTAGCGACTACTTCTTGAAAACTATAAGTGATATTGATATGGGTCTTTTTCTAAAATGATCAGCATGACATGATGTTGATCCTTGTGGAAAATTATTTTGATTCGACGTTAAACATGGCTGCCAGTGGCCATCTTTGGTTACATAGAGTTATATAGTAAAAACTTGTAGCGATTACTCCTCTGAAACTACTTGACGGATGTTCATGAAACTTCGCAGGAATGTTGCTCTTGATGTCTAGTTGATCCTAGAAAAAGTTCAGGTCGGCCGGAAATTCAAGATGGCCGCCACAGCTAAAAATAGATTTAAAATAAATAAGTTTGTAGCGACTTCTTCTTCAAAACAATAAGAGATATTGATATGGGACTTTTTTTAAAATGATCAGTATGACATGATGTTGGTCCTTGTCGAAAATCGTTTTGATTTGACGTTAAACATGGCTGCCAGCGGCCATCTTTGTTTACATAGAGTTATATAATGAAAACTTGTAGCGACTACTCCTCTGAAACTACTTGACGGATTTTCATGAAACTTCACAGGAATGTTGCTCTTATTTAAATGTCTAATTGATCCTAGCAAAATTTCAGGTCGGCCGGAAATTCAAGACGGCCGCCACGGATAAAAATAGATTTTCAAAAAACAAGTCTGTAGCGACTACTTCCAGAAATCAAAATCAGTCAGTAGAGCTTCAAGGTCATTGACCTCTTGTTTTTAGAGTAAAATGTATATGTACTAAAATTAATATACGTCATGTTTGGTACCAAAATTGTTATGATTCTATTGCCAATATCATATTGTCATTTGTTTTTTAATAGGTTGATTCATTAAGGACTGTTGCTTGATAAAAAGGATAGGGGTGTCAAGTAAAATTTTCAAAGTGCAAATTTTCTTTTGCGACTGAGTATATATACTTGAATTCATTATTGTCATAATCAAAAAACGTTTTGAACACATTTTTCGCCTGTTTTAATCAGTGCCCCCTCAGTATGAACAATACGGTAAATGCAATTTGCCCCTTTCAAATTGTACATTTCATTTAATGATTTATTCATTGTTCTTATTATTATTGATGCCCCCAGGAGGATGGAAGGGGTACATCTTCCTATGTTCCCTGAAAATATGAGTCAGTGTTCCCCACAACTATTTTGCTTTGTTCCCCAAAATTATTTGTCCAATGTTCCCCTGTTCTCTAAAAGTATTTTTAATGTTTAAAAGATTTGCTAATGTTCCCCAAAATTCTTTCTGGCCTACAGTAATTATAGTTGCAACACTGTCATCACAAACATATTGTTTGAAATGTTAACTTTTTGTGATTTATTTTTTTAATTTTAAAACTAGATGTTAGAATTGTATTTCCTGTAAAGTCATGTTCCATTGTTCCCTAAAAATATGTTCTCTTTTCCCCTGAAAATAACAGCCATTGTTCCCTTGTTCACCAAATATAAATGGCCATTTTCCCCAAAAACCCTGAGAAGACCTCATTATTGAGTTGCTTTCAATTTGACAAGTTATTTGTATTGTTCTTTCATTGAGTTTTATCTGTTTAAAATTTACTTTCACATTTTCTGTGCTCGCCTCAAGGTTTTACCTTAGTTCATATTATTACATAATTCTCGAAACTACACTGTATATGGCGGATAGCTCATACCAGTGTTCTAAACACAAAATATTTTCAGAGGGAGCATGCCAAAACCCTCCCACCTACAAACGCACCCTCTCAACGTTTAAATAGAGACGTTAAATGGCCTATATTTGACTGACGCGTTCCTCCACAGAATCCTAGTAAGAGGGTGTTGAAGTACATGGAGAAAGACCGAAATAAAGAAAGTTTGTTTGTTTGTTTTTGTTTGTATGGTGTTTTACGTCAGTTTAAACACATGTAAGGTTATATATGACGGTCGATTTTTTTTTGTGGTGGAGGCAGACCATCTACTTTTCCTGGGCAGAACCAGTACTGTACACCTCCCGCCATCGGTAAGAATCGACACTTTCCCACAATTCGAGCTCCCAGTGGGATTCGAACCCGCAGAGGTGAGAGACGAGAAGGTTTACAACGCAACGTCGTTAACCACTCGGCCACGGAGAAAGATTCCACATATGGTTTAAAAATGATTATTTATATGTACGTGTAACTCTTATGACACACCGAATACCTGTTGGTTTTCGCGTTTCTTAGCGCTTAATGATAATACGGGTACCATAATTTATATTACTACGCGTGTGGAAACGGATCAAAATATATAATTATCAATACACAGAGTTTGGAATTCGAACTTATGTTTAATCCATTCTAACTAAAGCATTTAACAAAATAGTTCAGCGTATGTTTGTTTGGACAAATCAATAGCACCATCATTACCTAAATATTGCTGCACTACATACTATCTGTGGATGTATATTGTTTACTGCGCCTCTGTTGTTCGGTTCTACAGTTTCTGAAATCAACAGTTTTCTGCAAAGTGTTCAATGACAATGTGACAAGAACGAAATGGATTAAAAGTCACCATGAGAATAACACAGCAGGTACGTATACAGTCGAACATTTGCACGAATGCTATTTTGTTGTTTGTTTCTAACATTAGCTATGTTTATACTGTTATATTTCCTCTTTTTCAGCTTCTTCGATCAAAGGCGTCGAGTCCATTGCAGTCTTTGGAATACTTGGATCTTTCAAACTTGGGAATAAGTAAGTATTGAAATATGACACGCGTGTCGGAAGTTGAAGTAAAATGAATGTCCAAGCACAAGAATGACACACTGTCAGGGCTCCAAGAAAAATAAAATGGGGACTAGCCCAGGGCTAGTGGTTCCTGAAAATCCCCACTAGCCCATTTTTTTGTGTCACTAGCCCTGATTTTTTTGTCACATGCCCGTTGTTTTTTTTTACTTGCCTTAAAATAAAAATAATGTCTTTTTGTCTTTGTCAGTTACCATTTATCTTGTCTGGAAATACTTTTACGTATCTTGTTTTGTTATTTTTTTTTGTTATTTAAACAAACCAGCTTACTGAGATCAGACTCTGTCTATTACTTATACCCAGCTGATGATATCTTAATATGTTAAAGCTGCTTCAGATTTTAACGGATTCAGATACCGGTAACGTTACTCGTAAAATTTATAATTCATTAAATACTGAGAAAATAAAAAATTAAGTGATTCTTGTCTACTCATAACCAGTTGATGTATGTTAAGTTGTATTGGCAGTAACCATTGGGTGAATTAGTAGGAATGGAAAGAGGGAACAATTTAGATGTCCGAAATTTATATTATTGTTGTTGTTGTTTTTTAGCATTCTCCCACCCACAAATTATATCCAGTGATAAATGTTTTCATAGAAAAGTCCATTTTCTCCTAGAAGTCATTTTAATCGGCAGAAATTATTGGAAAATAAAAATAAACTGTTATCTGTATATGAATATATTGCGAGGACAGTTGGAGATGCGGTGGGCAAGCATACATGCTTCTTGTCCCAGAGGTCCCAGGTTAAAATCCACGTTGTGTCACATTCCTAATTTTTCAAACTTACTCCCACAAACTTGGACAAGATTCTGTGAAAGGAAGCCATCCTTCAGTGGGGTGTAAAGTTGTTGTTTCCGTGTGCAGGGAGAGCAGTACCCAGTCATCTCTTTTTGTGTGTGTAATTCTAAGGTTTAAAGTCCCTCTGTGCTGAGAGAAGATTCCTTCACGACAAGGCATTATGTCTTGGACTGTTTGATTGCACTGATTATATTTGGGGACCTCAGTTTTAAGTCTCATCTGACAGACTGGTAAAGTGGCAAATACTTGTAAATACAGACTGGTAAAGTGGCAAATACTTGTAAATACAGACTGGTAAAGTGGCAAATACTTGTAAATATTTTGATAATTTCAACCAAACCTGGCTGGGATTGAACCGGCTGACAACTGTATGTTTTACCAGAACTTCAGCGATTCATGACCATAAAGTTAATACATAACCCTTAAATCTCAAAGTAGAGTCTTTCCAATATGGGTTTGAGAAAGAAATAGGTGGCATGTGGTAGGTGGACTACTGTGGAAATCTTGATTTTTGTAAAACTGCAATGGCATGAGCTTATTTTTTGGTTATTGATAAATACTGAGTTGGTGATTGTGTGGGGATGTTAAATGCTTAAGTGTTTGTGTTTAACATAATTGGCTATCATTTCCCGTGTATTATCCAGATTTTGAAGTCATATATTTGATAATTCACTTTTTGTCTACCAATATGGGGGAGCTTAATTAAAGGGGGTGCATTTAATAGGGCTTTTAGAGTAAGTATTTTTTCTGTAAATTCTAAATCGGTGTTCTTAATAAAAAATATCTCATAACATTTTGTTTCATCAACTCCTTTGCCTTTCATCTTTCCTTAAAGGGACACACACGAATCTTGATTTTTTTAAAAACGTGCGTCCCGTTAACATAATTGCATTGAATGTTCAGTCATTAATATTAACTATAAGAATAGTATAAAGCTTTTGCATATTACTAAGTAACTGTTGATTATATTGCACCAATAATATATATAAACCTGTGGTAGAATAAGAAGAAAACATGAAAACTCAACTTTTTTTTTAAATTATGCAAGCAGGGTTGAAGTCAAAATGAAACTGGATATTAAATAGAGACGCTTATTTTAGTGCTGGATAAAAACTTGAAGAATGCCATGTGAGAGTTATGTTTAAAATAAAATCAACTTTAAGAATCAGTTTTCTCATTATGCAAAAGGGCAAATTATATGTATTCTAAGATCTGGCTTTTGCATCCATTGTGCTGCTTGTTGTCTTTGCTTTAAATGATATCAATTTTGTCATATAGTGTCATTTAGAACTATGACATCATACTTCAAATCATTAATGTTCATATATAATTCTGAATAAACTAGTGCGTTCGTATTTCTGTCTACATTCCCTGTAGAATATAAAAATAAATAAATAACTGTTTCACACAATGTTGACCATGTCTGTGGTCTAATCTGTGGTCTGAGTGACCATGTAAATATTTTCACATAAACATTTGTTCGTAGCTTTTTTGATGAAGGTTATTTATGCATATTATGAAAAAAAAAATTAGTACACAAACTTTTCGACTGTTGTGTGTACTTCACCTGATCATATATACGACTATTGGTCTACAGTACTTTAAATCGCAACTAGTGTTAGATTCAAATAAATAAATTCTTACTATAGGCTTGCTTAATACGGTGAAGGGCCTGTTACAGCATATAAACAGTCTGTCATTATAAATATTTTGTTTCAGCTCATATAGAGAGGTTGAATTGCTGCCCGAAACTGCAAGCACTGAATGTTCGAGGAAACTCCATCGTTGAAGTATCCAACCTTGAACACAACCGTCATTTGTGGAGATTAGATCTTAGTAATAATGAGGTTTGTTATTTTATACACAACCATCACATTTGTGGAGACTGGATTTTAGTAAACTAAACTACCAAGCTGAGTAGTCCCGTGGACTACCTACTTTTGACAAAAACAAATAGACATTATCGTCAACTTAGTAATAAAACATAACAAATGAAATAACTTTATTATAATTTTTCACCGAAGTTTGTTAAATCTCCTATCCAAAGGTCACTTCGAAAACGCAATGTTTTTTGGCAAAAACGAGATGTTGCGATGTACGCTTTTCACAGACAACTGAGTCCCAGCGCTTGCTCATGGCTGCTACTCGTGTGAATATGAGAAGGGTATTCGGAAGAGATAATTGTGTCAGCATCACGGATGTTTCGTCCCCAAATCTATTTTCGACTTAACATATGAACAAATAAAGTAGCTATTTAAGTTATTGTTGATTTAAATTGATTACAATTTGCCCAGTAATAAACGTCAGCTTTGTTTGTTTATTTAATGTTAAGTGTTCGCATGTGGTAGGTGTCAATTGGTTAGTTATGTTGTTTTAGACTTTATTCAATGTACACTTGTCACGGTGATTAGTGTTGAGGTCTATTTGTAACAGGCCGATTACAGCAGAGGAGGGCCTGGCTCTCTTCACAACACGAATTTAACAGCGCATCCGTGGTCGAAGGATTACGTTGTTTCTCGCCTCTCACCGCTGCAGGTTCTCCAATGAGAGCTCAGAAGTGAGAAATTGTCGTTTTTAACGGATGGCAGGATTTATATAGTACTGGTTCTACCCAGGAATAAGTGGGTGGTTTGTCTCCATTACAAAAGATCGACCGTCATACATAACCTAAAATGTGCTGCAAAATAAGCGAGAATTAAAAGTTTGTGCAGTTTGTTTTAATTGAAATATACCTTTTAAAAAAATACCGGTGTTGATATAACCAGTGTCAAAATAATGGAAAGATAGATATACGAATCATTGTGGAAATTTCACTAAACATGCTAATAATGAGGCTGTTAACTAAATTTGCTCAACTTTACATGTCACGCATCTATTATAAATAAATCAATTAACGAATACATCTGTAGAAAAATGTGTGCAAATATTATATCCCATTTTAAATGTCAAAACATGATGTGCCAATTTGAATGGTAAAAAGTGATATCAGCTACAAGCCTTTTCAAATGGCAACATTTTATTCACAACCCTTGTATTACAAGAACACAGTTCTCCCCAGATACAAAATGCTCAGAAGTACCACGTATACTTTTACGCGGAATCATTTGTTATCTAACTGTGCTTAAAACCACACGATGCATAGCAGGGCATGCACTCAGATAAAACATTACACACAAGCATTACATGTAATGCATGTTGTGTGTTGTACCTTTAAGATTTAGTTATGTTGACTTACACGTTTGTGTTTATGTTGATTCTCCGTTAACATATGAAACGTTTGCATATCTGAGGCCATCTTTATTTTTTATTTTTTTGGTTTGCTGTGCTCCAACCCAGGGCCAAAAATAAAATTATGTTTGTTTCCCCTTCCCGACCCATGCAAAAAAGGGTTGGGTAGGTAGGTAGGTAAAATATTTTTTTTATTTCATTTCTTTTATTTGAGATCAAAACTGGAATACATGCTACCTATAAGACACATTTAAGACAAAAAAAAAAAAAAAAAAAAAAAAAAAAAAAAAAAAAAAAAATCGCCAAAAAAAATTATTTTTTTTCGCCAGTGTCGAAAAAATAATTCGGGTCGCGGCAATTTCGGTGGGTCGGTCGGGAAGGGGAAACAAACATAATTTTATTTTTGGTCCAGAACGTTTTAGGTGGGGTAGATTTATTTTTTTAGCTCTAGTGGCTAAAGGCCAGAAGAGCTCATGGGTTTACGAGTTGTCCATCGTCTATCGTTAACTTTTGGCTGATTAAGACGATAGGGCCTTTATTTTTTATTGAATCTTTACCAAACTTTACCAGATTGTTAATATCAATGAAAGCTCAGACAAGGTCGAAAACTGGCCAGATCAGACCAGTAACAGCAGAGTCATGGCCCTTGATTTAGTTAAAAATGCTATATTTCGCCCCGTTAAGGCGATAGGGCCTTCATACCAGGAACAGCAGAGTTGTGGCCCTTGATATAGCTAAAAATGCTATATTTTGCATCGTTAAGACAATAAAGCCTTCATTTTTCATCCGATCTTTACCAAACTTTACCAGATTGTTACTATCAATGAAAGCTCAGGCAAATTCTTAAACCATCCAGTTCGGACCAGTAACAACGGAGTTGTGACCCTTGATTTTGTTAAAAATGCTATATTTTGCCTCGTTAAGACGATAGGGCCTTCATTTTTCATCTGATTTTTACCAAACTTTACCAGATTGTTAATATTAATGAAAGATCCAACAAGTTTGAATAACATCCATCTTGGACCATTTACACCGGAGTTATGGCCCTTGATTTTCTGAATTATCCTATATTTTGGCCTCATTAAGACTAAAGGGCCCTCATTTGGCCGGATTTCAGTGAAACTTTTCATGGATGATCAGTACCAAGCCTAGTTGTACATATCGTCACCGTGTTCCGGATGAATGATTTTGGTGTAGTTATGTCCCTTTAAAGGTTTTAAATACACAAACTTTGTCCTGACTAGTTCTCCTGAACATCCCTGGCCGGATTTAAACAACACTTTTTAGGGATGATCAGTTCCAGGTGTAGATGGGCAAATCATCGCTGTGTTTCGGTTGAATGATTTTTGGCAGAGTTGTGGTCCTTTAAACGTTTTAATACACAAACTTTGTCTGGACTAGTTCTCCTGAACCCCTCACCAGATTTAACGAAACTTTACAGGGATGATCAGCACCAAGCCTAGTTGTGCATATCATCGTCGCATTCCGGTTTATGGCCCTTTAAATGTTTTTGATACACAAACATTTTCCGGGCTAGTTCTCAACCCATGACTGGATTTCATTGGATTTCATCGAAACTTGACAAGGATGATCAGTATCAAGCATAGTTGTGCATATCAGCGCCATATTCCGGTTGAATGATTTTTGGCAGAGTTATGGCCCTTTAAATGTTTTAATAGACAAACTTTGTCCGGATTAGTCTCTTCTGAACTGCTTGCAGGATTTCAACGAATCTTGGTTGGGATGATCAGTACCAAGCCTAGTTGCACCTTTCATTGCAGTGTTCTGGTTGAATGAATTTTGACAGAGTTATGACCCCTTAAAGGTTTTAATACACTAACTTTGTACAGACTAGTTCTCCCCAACTTTTGGCTGGATTTCAGCGATGATCAGTACCAAGCCTAGTTGAGTATATCATCAACATATTCCGGTTGATTGTTATTTGAAAAGAGTTGTGGCCCCTTATACATAAATTTTATCTTTAGCCAGTAGAGCATCCACAGGCCCTCTTTTGCCTCTTGTTTTCAGTTTAAATTGATAATAATAAAAAAAAATTTATATACAAATAATTGTTTGTTGTTTGTTTTGTAAAAGATTCTTTTTGGTTGGTTTAATTTGTGGGACTGGCAGTACGTTTTTTGACGTAATTTTCTTGAATATTTTTTTTTAAAAAAATCCCTTAATGCTTAAAAACAATGTTTTTCAATAAATGGGATGGCCTGAAAGATTATGTTTTTAATACAATGCATATTTCCATTCATTTTCCATTTTTCACGTCACATAAATCTATAAGATTTTGATTTGTTGTTTTACTTGACTTGTCTGGAATGGTCAATAAAATTGTCAAATGTTCCATCCATTGCTCTCTGAGGTTGCATTGCATTTAAATCATTGTGGCATCGAAGAGCGCAGGCAGTAATTCAATTTTTAGAAACTATGTGGTATTCCATGGGTAATTTTCGCCAGTTATAAGTAGTAGTACATGTTAGCTTGTAAATTCTTTTAAACTCTAACATTCAAGGATAATTTGCCAAAACTGGTTAAGATTAAGTCAGAAAAGCATGTGTTAAAAATAAATAAGAATTGAAGGCTGTATTTGCCGTCTGTGAGATAAATCTGAACGTACATATATACCAATTTAAACTTTAAATATATGTGCCAAACTCTTGACCTGTTATTTACCCAAACTAACATATTTAATTTTTTTGTGTGGAAATATGCTTTAAATTTAGTCATATAATTTTAAAAAAGCTTTTTTTGTGGTATACATGTAGGCTTGTTTTGCACATTCCGTCTGTTTTCTTTTATTTAAACAGATAGGAATATAACATTAACATTTTTGTGCCAAAAGATTGTTTAAATTGCATTGTAATTGACCTTTTTCAGTTGATTATTATTATTATTTTATTATTATTATTATTAATATTATTATTATTATTATTAATATATTTTATTATTATTATTATTATTTTTATTATTATTATTATTATTAATAATAAATGGTTACTTGAAGAAGTGCTACAACTGTACAGTAGCAGAGGAGAGGGTCATACAAACTGTACAGTAGCAGATTGGAGGGGGTCATACAAACTGTACAGTAGCAGATTGGAGGGGGTCATACAAACTGTACAGTAGCAGAGGAGAGGGTCATACAAACTGTACAGTAGCAGATGGGAGGGGGTCATACAAACTGTACAGTAACAGATTGGAGGGGGTTATACACACTGTACAGTAGCAGAGGAGAGGGTCATACACACTGTACAGTAGCAGATTGGAGGGGGTCATACAAACTGTACAGTAGCAGATTGGAGAGGGTCATACAAACTGTACAGTAGCAGATTGGAGGGGGTCATACAAGCTGTACAGTTGCAGATTGGAGGGGGTCATACAAACTGTACAGTAGCAGATTGGAGGGGTCATACAAACTGTACAGTAGCACATTGGAGGGATTGGAGGGGGTCATACAAATTGTACAGTAGCAGATTGGAGGGGGTCATACAAACTGTACAGTAGCATATTGGAGGGGGTCATACAAACTGTACAGTAGCAGATGGGAGGGGGTCATTCAAACTGTACAGTAGCAGATTGGAGGGGGTTATACAAACTGTACAGTAGCAGATGGGAGGGGGTCATACAAACTGTACAGTAGCAGATGGGAGGGGTCATACAAACTGTACAGTAGCAGATTGGAGGGGGTCATACAAACTGTACAGTAGCAAATTGGAGGGGGTCATACAAACTGTACAGTAGCAGATTGGAGGGGGTCATACAAACTGTACAGTAGCAGATGGGAGGGGTCATACAAACTGTACAGTAGCAGATTGGAGGGGGTCATACAAACTGTACAGTAGCAGATTAGAGGGGGTCATACAAACTGTCAATATTTGTAATCCATTAGGCTGAGATAATTTCCATTTCAGCTTGAAATAATTATGTTTACCTAAAGTGTTTATTTAAACTCTGTTTTATTATGTTTACTTTGGCAAATACGGTTATGGGCTATAGTCATTGTTTATACTCACCAGTAAGTGTGTAGTTTATTATTCTTCTTAAGTGGTGGCGGGCAATATAATAATGTTCCTGGGCCAAATATGACTGGCACATAACATGTTACTGCTCAGCCATACATGTATATTACACATGTTACCCAGGACAGCTTAACCATACCTGTATATTACACATGTTACCCAGGACAGCTTAACCATACCTGTATATTACACAGGTTAACCATGACAGCTTAACCATACCTGTATATTACACATGTTACCCAAGACAGCTTAACCTCACCTGTATATTACACATGTTACCCATGACAGCTTAACCATGTCTGTATATTACACAGGTTACCCGTGACAGCTTAACCTTACCTGTATATTACACATGTTACCCATGACAGCTTAACCATGTCTGTATATTACACATGTTACCCATGACAGCATAACCATGTATGTATATTACACAGGTTACCCATGACAGCTTAACCTTACCTGTATATTACACAGGTTACCCATGACAGCTTAACCATGTCTGTATATTACACAGGTTACCCATGACAGCTTAACCTTACCTGTATATTACACATGTTACCCATGACAGCTTAACCTTACCTGTATATTACACAGGTTACCCATGACAGCTTAACCATGTCTGTATATTACACATGTTACCCATGGCAGCTTAACCATGTCTGTATATTACACATGTTACCCATGACAGCTTAACCATGTCTGTATATTACACATGTTACCCATGACAGCTTAACCATGTCTGTATATTACACAGGTTACCCATGACAGCTTAACCTTACCTGTATATTACACATGTTACCCATGACAGCTTAACCATGTCTGTATATTACACAGGTTACCCATGACAGCTTAACCTTACCTGTATATTACACATGTTACTCATGACAGCTTAACCATGTCTGTATATTACACATGTTACCCATGACAGCTTAACCATGTCTGTATATTACACAGTTTACCCATGACAGCTTAACCTTACCTGTATATTACACAGGTTACCCATGACAGCATAACCTCACCTGTATATTACACATGTTACCCATGACAGCTTAACCATACCTGTATATTACACATGTTACCCATGACAGCTTAACCTTACCTGTTTATTACACATGTTACCCATGACAGCTTAACCATACCTGTATATTACACATGTTACCCAGGACAGCTTAACCTTACCTGTATATTACACAGGTTACCCATGACAGCTTAACCATGTCTGTATATTACACATGTTACCCATGACAGCTTAACCATACCTGTATATTACACAGGTTACCCATGACAGCTTAACCATGTCTGTATATTACACAGGTTACCCATGACAGCTTAACCATACCTGTATATTACACATGTTACCCATGACAGCTTAACCTTACCTGTATATTACACATGTTACCCATGACAGCTTAACCATGTCTGTATATTACACAGGTTACCCATGACAGCTTAACCTTACCTGTATATTACACATGTTACCCATGACAGCTTAACCTTACCTGTATATTACACATGTTACCCATGACAGCTTAACCTTACCTGTATATTACACATGTTACCCATGACAGCTTAACCATACCTGTATATTACACATGTTACCCAGGACAGCTTAACCATGTCTGTATATTACACAGGTTACCCATGACAGCTTAACCTTACCTGTATATTACACATTTTACCCATGACAGCTTAACCATGTCTGTATATTACACATGTTACCCATGACAGCTTAACCATACCTGTATATTACACATGTATATTACACAGACCATACATGTATATTACACAGATCATACATGTATATTACACAGATCATACATGTATATTACACATGTTACCCATGACAGCTTAACCATACATGTATATTACACAGACCATTCATGTTTATTACACAGACCATACATGTATATTACACATGTTATCATGCATGTATATTACACAGACCATACATGTATATTACACAGACCATTCATGTATATTACACAGACCATACATGTATATTACACAGACCATACATGTATATTACACATGTTATCATGCATGTATATTACACAGACCATACATGTATATTACACAGACCATGCATGTATATTACACAGACCATACATGTATATTACACAGATCATACATGTATATTACACATGTTACCCATGACAGCTTAACCATACATGTATATTACACAGACCATTCATGTTTATTACACAGAACATACATGTATATTACACAGACCATACATTTATATTTTTTATTACACAGACCATACATGTATATTTCACAGTCCATACTTGTATATTAGACAGACCATACATGTATATTACACAGACCATACATTTATATTACACAGACCATACATGTATATTACACAGACCATACATGTATATTACACAGACCATACATGTATTTTACACAGACAGACCATACATGTCTATTACACAGACCATACATGTCTATTACACAGACCATACATGTATATTACACAGACCATACATGTATATTACACAGACCATACATGTATTTTACACAGACAGACCATACATGTCTATTACACAGACCATACATGTATATTACACAGACCATAATGTATATTACACAGACCATACATGTATTTTACACAGACAGACCATACATGTATTTTACACAGACAGACCATACATGTCTATTACACAGACCATTCATGTATATTACACAGACCATACATGTATATTACACAGACCATACATGTATTTTACACAGACATACCATACATGTCTATTACACAGACCATACATGTATATTACACAGACCATACATGTATATTACACAGACCATACATGTATTTTACACAGACAGACCATACATGTCTATTACACAGACCATACATGTCTATTACACAGACCATACATGTATATTACACAGACCATACATGGTCATTTTTGAAACTTTCCTTGGCTAATCAGATTAACTGTCAGGTGGGATGTGATTAAACAACAGCAAACAACACAGGTCAGTTTTATGACACTTATCAATAATTGCTTGTGGCGAAAGCGATGGGTGGTTTATTCCTACTCTGTTATCGTACACTTTACAATAAAAGCAAGTGACTTACAGCCAGATTTGCGAAGGTCACCTGCCCGTACCCAAAATCCACTTGCCCGGGGCTTCGGGCAACCATATTACCAGAGCCCTGGCTACACAATATTGTATGTGCAACTATTCTGTGTATTACGCAATGTGTGTGTTACACAATGTTGTGTGTGCAACTTGTCTGTGTGTTACACAATGTTGTGTGTGCAACTGTTGTGTGTGTTACACAATGTTGTGTGTGTTACACAGTGTTGTGTGTGCAACTATTCTGTAGTTACACAATGTTGTATGTGCAACTATTCTGTGTGTTACACAATGTTGTGTGTGCAACTATTCTGTGTATTACACAATGTTGAGTGTGCAACTATTATGTGTGTTACACAATGTCAGTGTTGTGTGTGCAACTGTTATGTGTGTTACACAATGTTGTGTGTACAACTGTTATGTGTGTTACACAATGTTGTGTATGCAACTGTTCTGTGTGTTACACAATGCTGTGTTTACAACTGTTCTGTGTGTTGCACACTATTGTGTGTGTAACTTGTCTATGTATTACACAATGTTGAGTGTGCAACTGTTCTGTGTATTACACACTGTTGTGTGTGCAACTGTTCTGTGTGTTACACAATGTTGTGTGTGCAACTTGTCTGTGTGTTACTCAATGCTGTGTGTGCAACTTGTCTGTGTGTTACACAATGCTGTGTGTGCAACTTGTCTGTGTGTTACACAATGTTGTGTGTGCAACTATTGTTTGTGTTACACAATGCTGTGTGTGCGACTTTTCTGTGTGTTACACAATGTTGTGTGTGCAACTTGTCTGTGTGTTACTCAATGCTGTGTTTGCGACTGTTCTATGTATTAAACAATGGCATGTGTGTTACACAATTTTGTGGCCTTTGTAATGGCAAGAAATTCATTGTGAAATAATGATTAAGACCCATGAGCCAGGGTTTTTAAAAGTGTCAATTCTTACGCATGGCTGGAGGTATACAGTACTGGTTCTGCCCAGAAAAAGTTGGTGATCTACCACCACCACTAAAAAATTAACCATCATATATAACATAAAATTTGCTGAAAATTACATAAACCATCACTCAACTAACAATTTACAACTTGCAAGAAACATGGAAGGAAATTTATATGGCACCTTTCAAATCAACCTCTAGTTCTACATTACAGTGGTTTCAACTTAGAACTAGATTTTGATCAGAACCTGATCAAACGGGCTTTCTTGATTTTAATGGCGTCATGACGTCACAACTGTCAGAGTTGTCTAAGTTGATGAAACTGATTGATATATCAAGAAAATAACTTCGAAAATGCGACCAGTAAACAAATCGATTTTCTGAATATTTTGACGTCACTGACGTCATGACGTCGGATACCGTATGGCATCTGAGCACAACCAGATCCCGTACTCTACAATCTGTGAAAGTTTTGTTTAAATCCGATCATAAATAGAGAAGATATAGTCTTAACAAGATTTCCTTTATGACGTCACTGGTGGCCATCTTTGATGACGACAT
>JAWPHD010023241.1:0-22648 GCA_037043455.1 Cyrtodaria siliqua | reverse complement strand
TTGGATGTCCGTCATATCGCCAGAATGTAATGTGTCTGACCATTTACACCAATTTTGCAATTAGTGAGAACGTTGCCTATGGATAGACTATTTTCAATTATCTTTAATTTGATTGTTGTATAGAAGTTCGACATTTACTGATGTAATAATTTCAATTATGATTCTAGGCTTTTACGAAATTCGCTACAGATAATGACGTATCCAGACAAAAAAAAACGCGCACACCATCTCATTTCAGACATAATTAATTATGGGCCAGCCAATTTCATGACGATCCCTCATAGTGCAAAACACATTTGACCACACGCTTATGGCGACGTTTTCGTAATTGTAAATATATAATATTATTATGGAGAAAACGGTCAGTCTCATATAGAGGAAATTAGTGCTCCTTCGGTATCATCCCCTTTAACGTATCAACTATCAGAATAGAATATTAGCATTAATGAAATTTTGCGCATCATATTAATGTAATGTCTTTAATAACATATTACAATTTTCTCCTGGCAAGCGTTGTGTAATTAAAATAAAACTGTTTGTCTAAGCAGATCCACTCTAATAAGTATATAGAATTGCAAATGCTCATGGCGGTCCATTGATGTTGTAAAACTGTAATTGATGATTTGAAGACATCAGTTATTTCCATATGTATATGTAGTCACTTATTAAAACAATTAGGAAAGAAATGTCAGTCACGCGAGGCTTATGATCGTTTTACGTTTTAAGGACCTATTTCCAGCCTATTGTATTTGGGGTGGGTCTGTTGTTGGGGTGCGGGGGATGGGGGTGGGGGAGAGAAAATATGTATAGCTAACTGTAAATCACTGTTAAACATACAATTGCTTGAGAAAATGTTATAATTCATTTTTGAGCAGATGTTTCATTAGTTGTGTGAACGTAGACTTTCCGCTGAGCGATGCTACAAATTGTTTACATATCAAAAGGTATTGCTTGACACCTGTTGTCAGACGGACGCTATTATATGGCTTTTTCACATTAAGCGTAGGATTTATTAATGACCGAAGAAATGTCCGTCAAGACAGTATAAATTGTATGTTCCAAGTATTGATTGGAGATCCCGTAGTGTGATCTTATCTGATAAATGCCGATCGATTAAACGTTCGCTGTTAAATTCACATGGTATGGTGACAGCAATAAACTTCATTATGGTGAAATCCGGTATCATAGACAAAGACAAGGGGGCAATTATCCTAGGCAATTATCCATTACCTATCAATAAGTGAAATTTTAAACTTTGGAGTATGTGCCTACTTAATTCAAATTAAAACAAATAATCATGTTTTTCCTCAAATAACTCAAACAGAATTATTTTGTATACATTTATAACGTGCTTATCGGAGCTTGTTCAGGTAATGAACCACTATAAACAGTTAGAAATAATTAATTGGAATGAACAATGCTTCCTAAGTTATGTATGACACAGAATGGATATAATCTGAACATGTGTTTTAGAACCTCAAATAACTCAAAACAGAATTATTTTGTATACATTTCTTAAGTGCCTAGCATAGCTTGTTCATGGGTAGGACCCCCCACCCCATTCATATTCATTTTGTCATTTCTTGTTCATGCTCATTAAAGGTCTTCATAATGACCCCTGCATTGTTTCAGGTGCCATCTCGCTCACATCACTAAGAGCAGTGGCAGAAAAAAAATAAACTTGGCTCCAGCGTAAACGGAGTGTCTACAATAGGATTTGCAGCAACTCTGCAGTTCATGGTGAGAAGGTCCTAGGCCCATTCTCCATATTTTATCTCGATGTACATGGAGGATGAGCCTGGCATGTTCATGCCTGTTAGGCGCCGTATAACCTGTTATGCGTTGGTGCGCCTTAAAACACAATTCAGTTCAATTCAATTCAGGTAATTAACCATTATCATCAGCAAGAAATAATTAATTGGAATGAACATTGCATCCTAAGTTATGTATGATACAGAGTGGATATAATGCAAACATGTGTTTTAGAAATGGTTTCACTGGCTCCCAAATTTACCAAGTGTTCCAACATGGGATATTTATGGGAATTATGAGTCAGGACCATGTACATGGGACTTCCAAATCTCTGTATAAATAATGTTTATGAAAAAATAATTGTTTTCATTATATCTAATGTCTTGTTGGCTGATAGACAGGTTATCAACTGTCAATCACCAGTGAACAATAAACAAATGTTTTAAATACACCAATATGGAAAAAATAAATTAAAATCATGGTATAATATTTTTATTTTTTAATTATAGAGATTGATGATCAAGTCCTAGTAAACCCCTTTTTTAACCTACTGAATAATTCTACCTACCGGAAGTTGACGGTTGTGAAAGTTATGAATATATTTATTTTTCAATTTATTTTATTTATTATTATTATTTTTTTTTTTTTTTGCTTTTTGTTTTGTTTTGTGATAACAATTTTTAATTCATATATTATAAAAAAATTGCAGACGGTATACAATGTTCTTGTCTATAATACACTATTTGCAGTACAATTTATATTTATGATGAAATAGTATGTGGTGATTATTGAAAAAATTGAAAATCGGAAAGGGCGGATTTATGATTGGGCATACGATCTTACCGCATTTTATTTCACGACACAGCGTACTAATTCGCGCCGACGACGACAGTGTCGATTAAATGAACGCATGTCTATATCTCTGTGTCTCATGATTTAATGGAAAATATTAGTGAAACATCTAATGATATGCAAACGGATCAAACTAGTGAACAGACACTAACCCGACCAGAGAAAAACCACCAGAAAAACTAAAAGACTATTTTATATATATATATGGTCTGAAATAAAACTAAAATCGGACCCTTGTGGAAGTATGGCATCTATCTTCTAACACAAAAAAAGATTCTAATGGACACTGATCTTTGACTTGTTTTGAGACATGTCTCGGTTTCATGTGTAATTTACTAGATTATCTGGTTCTGATTATAAAGTGTGAACTGTAATGCCATTCCTAATCAAAGATACGGTAATGATAATCGACTCGAATGACCATTAATTGTACCATTAACTGAATAAGGGGAGGTTAACGATTCCCAAGGACATCTTTGAACATTGAACTGTCTGCTGCCACTCACAGACAAAGATAAATGGCTATTAATTGACACCTGTTGATAAAATCACAGACTGTATGGGCTCTTGAACGTTGGAAAGATTCAGAGAACTTTGAGATCTTAAAATGTTACAGTTATCAATGAAATTGATATTTAATATTTTCAAATATATGATATATATTTTGGGGATTGTGTCTAAAAGGACGTGTCTTAAATGACGTAGATCTACGAACTCCATAGCCCGTATATTTGATATTATCTTTTTTGATATCATGGAGTCGACTGGCATCCTTACGCTTGTAAACGATTTGTGTGCATTAGACCCACCTGCTATTTTGCCGACTAATGAGTTAACACTGTCATCTATGATGACGTTTTCAGTTGTTTTTGCCTTAGAGGGCAAAGCCTCTTCTACTATTTCCAACAGTGAGGCCGTGACTCTTTGGGTGACATTATCTGTTATTTCCTGTATTAAAGGGTGTACATCAAGCTTTTTATGGGAGTCTAGGTGTCCGACTTTAAATTTGCAATTATTAATATTTTCTATTCTATATGACCAAAACATAATGAATGATCCGACACATTATCTCTTATTTGCAAGGAAATTCCTTCTGCACAGTAATACGTGCTATACTAGGTGACGCACCAGGGTTAATTTCAGCATTTTACGCCCTATTCCGTCCTAACTATATGTTGTTTGGAGAATTTAGACATTAACGAAATGATTCTAACATCTAACACCTCTGAATATGAGTTTGAACCAAAATGCTGCCCAAACACTACTCTGCAATAGGGCACTTCACGCCTCCATTTATGACAGAGCATTAATCACCACACTGTAATAGGGCACTTGACGCCTCTATTTATGAAAAATTGTTGTACTATAAAAGGGCACATGAAGCCTCTATTAATGACAGAACATTAATCACCGCACTGTAATAGGGCACTTGACGCCTCTATTTATGACAGGGGACTAAATGCTAACTACACACTACTCTGCAATAGGGCACTTGACGCCTTATTATGACAAATTGCTGTACTGTAATAGGGCACTTCACGCCTCTATTTATGACAAATTGCTGCACTATAATAGAGCACTTGACGCCTCTATTTGACATAGCATTAATCGCCGCACTGTAATAGGGCACTTGACGCCTCTTTTTATGACAAATTGCTGTACCGTAATAGGGCACTTCACGCCTCTATTTATTACAAATTGCTGCACTGTAATTGTGGTTAGGGCACTTGACGCCTCTATTTATGAAGGAGCATTAATCGCCGCGCTGTAATAGGGCACGTGACGCCTCTAATTATGAAAAATTGTTGTACTATAATAGGGCACATGAAGCCTCTATTTATGACAGAACATTACTCACCGCACTGTAATAGGGCACTTGACGCCTCTATTTATGACAGGGGACTAAATGCTAACTACACACTACTCTGCAATAGGGCACTTGACGCCTCTATTTATGGGCACTTGACGCCTCTATTTATGACAAATTGCTGTACTGTAATAGGGCACTTCACGCCTCTATTTATGACAAATTGCTGCACTATAATAGAGCACTTGACGCCTCTATTTGACATAGCATTAATCGCCGCACTGTAATTGGGCACTTGACGCCTCTATTTATAACAAATTGCTGTACCGTAATAGGGCACTTGACGTCTCTATTTATTACAAATTGCTGCACTGTAATTGCAATAGGGCACTTGACGCCTCTATTTATGACGGAGCATCAATCGCCGCGCTGTAATAGGGCACGTGACGCCTCTACTTATGACAGAGCATTAATGGCCGCACTGTAATAGGGCACTTGACGCCTCTATTAATGACAAATTGCTGCACTTTAATAGGGCACCTGACGCCTCTATTTATGACAGGGTCTAGACACTGCTCTGCAATAAGGACTCAAACGACGCCTCTGTATATGAGTGGGAACTATATGTTGACTAAACGTTACTCTGCAATAGGGCTTTTAACGCCTCAATTTATGACATAGCCTTAATCGCCGCACTGTAATAGGGCACTTGACGCCTCTATTTATTATGACAGAGTACTAAACACTGCTCTGGATTGTTTAATTTGAAGTCCTGTCTCAACCGATTATCTATGCCATCCTTTAGGTAAACATCGAGACGCCTTGGGATCGTACGTCCCAATATCATGGCGTTCAATGGCATTTTAACAAAATACTAATATATTTGTAGTGAATAAGATATAGCGTGCACTTGCCTGGTACAGAATATTCCGCAAAGCTATAATATCCCTTTAAACGTTTTAGAATTTCCACTCCGAACTGGCGGTTGTAAAACACAGAGCCTGAATAAAATATGTTACAATTAACCCTGGTGATGCTCGCGAGCAATGGTGGGGGCCGCCCCCTATGTATTCATATGCCAATGGTATTCGTTTTGTGTTATAGACACTGAAGCGCGTAACTGGTTAATAAACTTGGGGGGGGGGGGGGGCGGGGGCAGGCCGTGCGTACACAGAACAAACGCTTTGCATACATCTCCAATAACTTCGCAATTAGATCATTTATACTTATTTCTATTTACCAACTTTAATGTATTTTTCGAGCTAAAAAATCTTCAGCGCAATATTGTTTTAACATATCTTTATACACAAACTAGATATCTATCTATCTAACTCTCCATGGTTCCCCAGGAGCACGGCTAGTTGAGAATGTTATCTTTAACACAAACTTACAAATGTTTTAATGTATTCGTTCAATTTCCTTTGACACTATCTTTTACACCCCAATCTCTGCACCATACTGAAGAATAGACCCCAAAAATGTCAGACACCACATGTAAGGTGTGTTGGACCTCATTTTCCACAGAACGCATTCTTCACAAATGTGTGAAGAATATATAGTCGCATTCTTTACATTTTGCTAATGTGACAAATGCGTTCGGGCTTTTTTTGGCGAATTTTAACAGAACCGCATTGTTCACGCCTTTGTAAAGCAAGTTTTAGACCGTTGATTTGTAATCACTTTCCCATCACAACCACGAGTTTGAGCCCCGCTGAGGTCAAAACTTTTCACGTCTGGAAATTGTCTGGGTTGTGGGACTACCTTGGTCTAAATGCCTGATAGACTGCTTCACTGCTCATGTCCCGTTGCAAACGAGTGTCAATTTAAATTGACGGCTGTGTAGCAGCCCGGAGGCCCTTTTGACATATAAGGAAAGACAACTCTACGAAGAAAGTTGAAACCCGTATCTAATTTCGGAAAAATGATGTCAAACAAAGGTGGCATCCTATATTTTTTATATTTTCGATTAAAAGTTAGTGCCTTAAAACCTTTAGATTCATGTGTTTCAGTTTCAATTAAATGTCATAGTAAACTTAAAACTATTTCTAAATAATTGAATCTTTCGACATTTCTCAATTGTTTCAATTTTATCGATAGTTTCCATTAACACTAATTGCATTTGTTCCATAAAAGATTACTTGTGTTTGTTTAGTATTTGTTTCTAATTCCAATTTATCACAATATGTTTTAAAATATACCTTCTGTAGTGTATAAATTGCAATGCATTCAATGTTACTCCAACTAAACCATATCATCTGTGAAAAAACACGCACACAAAACTAATTATCAAAGACCAGTTGTACGACTATCCTATTAACACAACGCAATGTCTTCTATAAACATAGAACATGTATTGGCGATATTACATATGCACTGTTACAAAAAAAAAAAAAACAGTTGTTTCTGCTCATTACCTTTATTTAGGAATGATATATTGGCCTGCAATCACTTTCATACTATCTTTGTTAAACTTGTTAAAAGTTTATCAAAAGAGGTTATGACCCTATCAATTCGCAACGTACAGCATGCTTGGTGGTGGACCCTTTTACAGTTCGCCACTATGCTTTCCTCTTTAATTGTACGATGACCGGACAGGCTGTGGACTCTATGATGACGCCTACTTAAAGCCCATTGGGACGGTGGTGTTTGATGTTTGTCTATGATATTTCCTGTCGTGCCCTTAATGGTTTATTCACTTGTTGCTCTGGCTTCTGCCAAGTCATTGAGTACCTTCATTGTGGCTTTCTAGGCTATTTTTTTTTTTGTTTTTTATATTTACACGAGCATATTTGTGTTTTACTTATATTGCCTATTGATGCTGCCTTGTTGGTTAGAGATTAGATCATGCCGGCGATTTCTTTATTTACACTGTCCTGTTTTAATGGGATGACAGTAGGGTAAGTGTGAGGTTTGGTGCACCCTAGAACCGGTTTAAACCCCCATTGGTCTTTGTTGCCACTGACCGTTCCAAGGCGGTAGCCCTTTTTTCAACCCTTTTGTATTTGTGATGTCGTGTGCATTTGTTATTACGTTTGCCTTCTCGTTTGTCTGTTTGCGTGTTTGTTTTTGTGTTTTGTGGTTGACTGTCTTCCTTGAATGCTGCTTTCCCTATCCGATATTTTTATCTTTCTTGGTGTGTTGGCGGCTTAATTATATATGAAAAGCAAGTTTTCGATTGAATTTATGGTCAAGGTCACTGTTACTGAAAAATGCCCGGTAATAGCTTGGGGCGAATTATGCATTTGTATCTATCTAGACTAGCCGGACAAAAGCACCACATTTTCCGCAGGTAGTTAAGGTCATATACTTCAAGTTACGAAGGAAGGCCAACTCTGGAAATCGCTATGTTACTATTTATTGGATTCCAAAATGGCCTCCACTTCATTTTTAGTTGTTTTTTCAAGGTTCGGCGGTATTTCAAGCATTCTTGAAGATATTATAAAGAATTTTGATAAGTTCAAATATATACATAATGTCTAATAAGACTACTCTTTTAAGATATATATACTGGGGGAAAAGAATTTAGCAAGTTTGTGTTGCACCCTGAAAATAATACATTTTTTGTTGTAAAATCAAGAAACTACTGCCATAGACCCAATATTTTATTAAAGACACATCAATAAAAGTCGAACATCTTAATGACGTAACGAATAAATAAACGCAGGGGTCAAGCCCATAAAGTCCCAAAATGTCAGTATATCTTGGTTACAGTATTATTTCATCTAAAACACTTGCTAAACATTTTTTCCCTCAGTATATATATATATATATATTTTCGAATTAGTGATTTTATTAATAATATTTATATGAAATTAAATTAGAAAAACATTCTTATATTAATAAAATATATGCAATATTTCTTTCTTGAGATCGCTTATATTATGATCCGGTAAACATATTTTATGTATATGCATATTTATTTCAATTATAGAATAAAATGCTTGAAATTTAATTCAAAAGTTGTTCCCCTTGTGTAAACGATTCCGACAGTAACAGATAAACAGAAGCTATTGACTTTATCTATTAACAAAATTATGTCTAAAACCTTCTTTAAATATATACATTATCTGCGCATTTCAATAACATAGATAGCTGTGGTTATTTATGACTATTACATCATACTTTATCAAACAAATCCTGGAAATTTAATAATATCAATGACCAAACAATGTCAGTAAACATTCGTAACTTAGGGGTTATTTTACTATTAAATAATAGTAAAAACTAGTTGTGATGTAATCATACAAGCAGTATTGTTATTTGTGTAATCATACAAGCAGTATTGTTATTTATGCAATCATACAAGCAGTACTGCTATTTATGTAATCATACAAATAGTACTGTGATTCACATTAAATGTAGGTCCTGTTTTTGTCATACATTTCTATTTACCTTCAGACTTCTGTACAATTAAACAATAACTCACTTGGATTGGGGTGATAGGTGGGTGTGGAATATGAGTGGGGATGATAAATGGGTTGGGATTATGAGTACACGTACATGTACAGGCCTTGTAGGCCAGGGCCTTCATATAAATTGAAAATGTTAACATTTTGAAACGATTGAACATGTAATAAAATACAAAAGGTTGAAGAATATACGTTAGAGTGGTTTCGAGTCGTCGGCTATGATTAATGGAGATGAACTTCAGTACATACAGACAGACAGACATACAAACAGACAGAAAGACAGACAGACAGACATGCAGACAGACATATGGCCGGACGTACTGACGGATGGTAGGATGGGCATCTGGGTGGGCGGGAAGGACTGTGTGTCGGGTGGGTTGTCGGGCGGTCTTGGGGCGGGAGTTTTCCTATTCCTTTTATTTGTGTACCATTCCTTAAATTATATATGAGTTATGAATGAGAAAAACAAAACACAGCTCTTTCAGATAGAAAGAAGAAAACGCACGAGAAACAGATATGCACGATGCCAGATGACGTTACTGTTAGGACATATTTTATTTATAAATAGATCAACATATTATGCTTAATACACTTAATTAAGTATGGAAAAGGGTGTTTGAAGGAAAAGGGTGTTTGTAGGGTACACATAAGAACAATACTACAGGTATGCTAAGAAGGACACATGGGTAGGTACGGAGACCAATATATTTTACAAGTGACATATCAATGCAAATGGAGGAACTAAGTCAAGATTGATCAATTTGTTACGCGAATGTCTGGATCTCGTTACAGGAAAATAAATACTAAGATACTGAAGCAATGCCAATCTTAAATATTTTAAATATGAACAGGTAAATTCATTCAATAAGATTGAAATCAGAATTGTTTAGCTTGTTTAAAACATTCCACTCGTGAAAATATATCCTTTAACTTGAAATAACACAGATCTGTTAACACAAAATGCGTAAGTTTGTAATTTAATATTCGAGTAAGTAAGTTGACACTGTTTGTTTAAAATTTCAATTTACCTCAGATGATTTGCAATTTTACCCAGAGTGTATTGTACTGTTAAACAAGTGGAGTGTAAATAGTGTCGTCCTTGGGGTGACAATATAGTAAGAGTGAGGTATGGTACACCCTAGAACCTGGTTTAAAGCCCAGTGACCTTTTTTGCCACTGACCGTTCCAAGGCGGTAGCCCTATTGCCAACTCTTTTGTGTTTGAGATGTTTTATCTTGCCTTTTTTTCATCTTTAAAGTTGTTCGTTGTTTCTGTGCGTGTTTGTGGTTGATTATCGTCCTTGAATGCTACTATGTGATGAAATATCCGTATTAGTTCCTCCAACTCCATAGCACTAGTTAGCCCATGACTGGTGAAATGATGGCGCGAGACAATGCATTTATATGACTTTTTTTATCTCGAGCGATCGCCCTTTTATCTCGAGCGCTCGAGTTTTAACCGCTGCTAAAGGGTCATTTCATTGTACAGGCATCAGCCTCTACATTCGCCCAGGAGTCCAATACTGGACGACGAGAGTAAATTGCATCTCTAGTCCATCTTACGGTTATGTGTTTTTCGTATGTTTAGTAAGTCTCAGTTATGCAATAGTTGATTTAAAAAACACTCTTAAACGTTTGAATGTTAAAGTCAGAGTTTAAATATTGTATTTGTCTAACATTAAAACGTTTAAAAGTTCTTTTAAATGGTATTATATCATATATTGGATAACGAAAAATACATAACAGTAAGATGGACAAGAGAAATGATTTACTCTCGCTGTGTATTATTGGACTCATAGGCGAATGTAATTTGAGGGATTAGCAACACATAACATTGCAACAATTTTTGACGTCAATGTCAATGTAATTGTATAGGACCAACGTTAATATATACTGAAAAGTGGATCCCTTGAAAGCAACAAACACAAACAAGAAAAAAAATGTAGCAGACTCGGTTTTATTGAGTCTGTTCATGAGAGGTAATGTTAAGTGCAACTTCTCTCACAGCTCCTAGCGCCGGTTTAAGCGATATACTACTTTACAGCAACAAAGATTGGGATTGATGATCTCAAAGGACCAGTAAGTAATAATACTACTGATGTAGTCGGGGCAACTTTTTACGACCGCCACACAGCAATTAACACACGCAAGTGTGAATGCTAATACATACTGAAAAGTGGATCCCTTGAAAGCAACAAACACAAACAAGAGATAAAAGTAGCTGTTGCATCTTATATCATATACATGGCTATACTGCAACACTCTACACAATACTTCAATCTACGCATTTGCGAAACGTGTTCAAAGGCAGTGGCCAGAAACCCACAACATGGACACATATGCGTTGTTGAGTATGTGTTTCTGTTTATGTTTGCCTGTGCGTGTTGTGTGTGGGAGTGTGGGAGGGGGTGGGTTCATAAATGGCCTCTATTTGCAGTTATACGACAGTAGGACAGGTGTGGCCATTTTACTATTCTAATTTACCAAGTTATTAAGATCTTTTGCAAATGTTGTTGCTGTATTTTTTGTTTAGCTCTTGGCGCTATTTTGAAATTCTTAAAATAGTATCGTGTTCATTTTGATTGTGATCACCATCACCTATATGTTAAGATAAAACATATTCCAGAAAAGAAAAGGAGAAATAACCGAGAAAACTTCATCTTTTAATTTGTACTTTTCTTAGCATGGCGGCCATTTTGAATATCGTAAAAGAGCACCCAGGTAACTTTGTCAGTTTTGCCTTCTTTGTAAAAACGTTAGTATTGGTCTAAACTTGTTCTGTACAAAATTTGGTGCTTTTGTCCATCGTGTCTAGATAATTTCATGCTGATCCTTAGCTATATTGGACGTGTATTGCTCTGCAGTACATGTACTTAGGAGGATGTTGTGACATATCACCCAATGTTTGTATATTGATCTATATTGTACTGTACCACTATGAGGGTCAAATAGATCACTTGTAATAAAACAGAAAGTAGAGCCAGTTAAACTAATGTATTTTAATGAGACCCATCCTCTTAAAATTAACAGAGATTAAGTGACTTTGTAGCTTTCTCAGCGTGTTTGAAAGCAATGATGCATGGTCGAATACGGTATGCTGTGTCAGCAATATGAGGAATATGCAATAAGAGTTACATTTCATCAGCTATACATGTATATCTGTTAAGGGTAGACATCTGATAATGAATTACCACATTGCGCAATGGATTAACTTTAATGTAAGAGAATAAATGTCATACAATCGTCGTTTTTCTCTCTATTATTTAATTAAAACTTACAGAAGAGTGCATTTTTCATTGTATGTGTCACTGTACTTTATTTAGGTGGCGCATGTTTATCGACCCCATTCTATGCATGACAGATAATGTCTCATTTGGGAAAATCAATCTTAATGAAATGTTTGATGCATTTACATACAAGTTCAAATAAAACCAATGTGATAACTTAAGTCGTTTTTTTGCAAACCACGACGTCGGCGAGAAAACAAAAACAAAAAACATTGAATATAGTGCCTGATGCCAAGTGCATTCTCTGAATTCCATAGTATGCTATTTTGTACTCAGTAATGACAATTGGGCTAATAAACTAAAAGGCATTCCTTGCGAACTTTTATTAATGTGTCATATTTACTAAACTACAGTCCTGGCGAAGTCCTATTGAAATTTAAACAGTACATTACTAAATTACAACCTTGGTGAAGTCATACTGAACCATCAAACCTCTATTTAACAATCTAACTTAATTTATACAGCTCTACCACATAACTTAATCAAAGAGTTCAGCTTATACAGAAGACCCCCCACCCCCCTCCCGTTTTATTGGGTTGACAGTAGGGTAAGTGTGAGGTTTGGTGCACACTAGATCCTGGTTTAAATCCGAATTGCGATGTCTTATTTGGCCTTTTATTTATCTTTAAATGCGTTATTTGTTTCTGTGTGTGTTTGTGGTTGACTGTCGTTCTTGTATGCTGTTTTTCCTTTTATTTTTATATCTATATTTATTGTCCTAATCCTCCCATAGTATGCCCCTTCACCGATGGCTGTAACTGTCCATATTGAGACATATCCCCAGCGGCCTTTTTTGCCACTGACCGTTTTAAGGCGGTCGCCCTATTGTCAACCTTTTTGTGTTTGTGATGTCTTTTTTGGCCTTTTATTCATCTTTAAATGCGTTCTTTGTTTCTGTGTTTGTTTGAGGTTGACTGTCGTTCTTGTATGCTGTTTTTCCTGTTCGATTTTTATATCTATATTAAACAGAAGACATATGCTAAACGTGTGCTCTTGTCTTACATGATCTAGTGTCAAGCATTTCTTTACAAATTCCCCTAATTATAACATCTATACTTGCGTTAACGTTCGGAGACCGTTTTATTTTCTTCTAGATAAGATCTTTATTTGATACGATAAAAACGTTTATTACCAGGTTGTTGGTATTCCTATGAGTATTAACTGTGCACCACTTGTCACAGATTTGCTTCATTAAAGAGCTGATATGTTGAGTGTTTTTAAACTCCTGTTAACCAGGGAGACATTATTGCATTAGAGGATAAAACATGGCTGAACAGTGTATTTCAGCGACAATAACCCCCGGAGAGTGATAATGGCCCGAGATTTAAAGAAAAGCTTTTTTTCTCATTACATGCAAAATAAAAATAAGAAATACGATATTTGCAAATGTTTCGGAATTCTCCTAATTTCTATCTCAAAATGTATTGCTGACAGCGCAAATGTTTTAAGGACAAGTGTTTGCTCTTGACAAGAAAAAACTCTAGAATTTTCAAGATTTCCAAACGTGCGTGCACTGTTTTATTTTGTTAATTTTATCTTGCCAAATAACATCGTTATCAATATTGTAACTGTGGCAGATTCCTTAAGTGTTAACATATGAATGTGTTCACCTTTTCATTTGAAATGGTGGATTTTTATTTTTATGCCATCCTATAAAAGATCCGTGCTTTTTGCTTTGTTTATTTGCTGCGCCGGAATCCTTTCGATAAGTAATTACGAGGTAAAATGATTTAGGCAAAAACTTTTCATTGTTAACGAAACACTGCGTGTTATCTACATATTGATTTTTAGTTTTGCTTCCATGCGTACATCGTCATGTGTCGGTAAAGTAATCCCTTTAATTGTTTGGTCATTTCGAACTACGCATTTCATTGATTAAGCCTGTGTTCGATATCGGGGCAACCGGACACTTTTGTTTTATGGATCGTGTAATATCAAAGTTCTCTATAATGTAGCCGTTTGTCTGTATAGAGGTCTTTAGCGGATGGATAATAGTTAGGTTGTTTACACTTTAAATCGATTTAAGCTAACCGGTGGGCCATGTTGCCCACTGACAGTTACAAGTCGGTAACCCTGTCTTCACCACTCTTTTTGTTGTTTCATTGATAGTTAATTTGCTCTTTGTTTGTGGTACAGTGCGGATCTATGGTGCCATTGTGATTGGGTGCTGTGAACTCTATATTACCACTTTTCTCATTTTTGAAGATTTAAACAACATGTAAATCCAATTCATAAACTTTTGTCCAAATCCAAATTTGTCTAAATATATGTGTATGAATTATTATTCGACTCTGTTACATGCTTTAATTTTGTCAAGAAAAAAATCAGTCCTGAGAGTCATTCACCCGATACTCATGCAGATATAATTGAAGCCATTATGAAACCGTTAATGACACCTCTTGGTGTCTGGATGCCATATCGAACAATGACAATCATTTCTTGTCTTCTACCGGTTCTAATTATCGTATACTCTTTGAAAAAACATTTGCAAAATGTTATTATCGTACACGATGTAAAATTAATGTAGCACACTTGTCATATATTCTAGACGTAATAATGTTAATAAAATAAAATAAAAGAGTATAGGTAATATAAGCAATGTTTTGGATAAAAGCCTCCCATTATCAGACCGTATCGTACATTCCGTTATCATTTAGTATAACTTTACAGATACATGGATGTACAGCGCGGATTCAATTATTAATTTGTTTTCTAGTATGTAAGTTTAAATATACCTTTGATGGAAATCCATTTGTATGTGTACGTCTTTATATATAAAACAAGCAATTACAGGAGATTCAAAGATCTAATAACAAACTGTTTGTTATTATGTCTTTGGCAGAATATACTATACATTACGGTATATATTAATAACGTAAGGGACAACGTTTAGTATTGTTTGTACAATGTTTTACAGGACTATATTTAAATGTATATATCACCTACATCGTTTGTCTTCATACATCAATGGTAGGTTCGATAATATCCGTACCAGAGCACCGGCTATTTTTGATACTTCCCGTAATCGTTCGGAATGACGGTATGGTACGAATTTACCCCCAACCAATATATTTGGTGAAAAAGTACGTCATCGTTTTTTATGATTGTTAACATCTCATTGAAGGCTGGTTCCCGAGTAATCAATTACCAATAGATGAGTAAAAAGACATATTTTAGACACGTATTTGGGAGAATCGTAGTTTTGGTAAACACTCCATACAAACAAAGCTGTTCCTCCAAAAGTGTACATAATTTGTAACAATCGTCTTATAGTGTTAAATTAGCATTTATATTCCCAAGCGCAATGCTATAATCATGTCAGTTCATTTGCTCAATTTAGTAATCAGGGAAAATATCTCTCCTTCCAGTGCCACTTATCAAACATAATCTCATTGCAAATAGATTCGTCGGCTTCGGCAAACGAATAATGATAAGATTAGATCATGGCGGGGATTTCTTTATTTACACTGTCCTGTTTTAATGGGATGACAGTAGGGTAAGTGTGAGGTTTGGTGCACCCTAGAACCGGTTTAAAAACCCAGTGGCCTACTTTGCCACTGACCGTTCAAAGGCGGTAGCCCTATTGTCAACCCTTTTTGTGTTTGTGATGTCGTTTGCATTTATTATTGCTTTTGCCTTCTTGTTTGTCTGTTTGCGTGTTTGTTTCTGTGTTTTGTGGTTTACTGTCCTCCTTGAATGCTACTTACCCTGTCCGATATTTTTATATTTCTTTTTATCCACATTTAGATTGGGAGGTAGCTCGTGTTACTTCATACGGGATTACATCTCCCAGCTCATTCCTTTTGCTAGAGCTTGTAACGATTCATTACGAAACGTTCTATCCATAAACTTGACAACTTTCCATTTAAGGATGTTTTAATAGATTGGCATTATGTCCATAACCAAGATGATTTATAGACATGGTTATAATTAAATTTCTAATTTGCAGGGATTGCTATATTTATTTTCCAATTGCTTGCATTTATGAATTCCTTTATATCGGACATTAGTTCGATTTACCGTTTCTCTTTCTAGTATTTTATTGAAACCTACGTAATTATATATTATATTTTTGCAAGTGTTAATGTATTTATTTTATTGGAGGTTGCGCATCTTTATTGACCGCTTATTTACGGAGCTTTATAACCTCCGTGTTCGTTGCAAAGGAAGTGTATCACTGCATAACAGTAAATGGTTTATTAAGGCGTTGTTTTTACAGGGTATTTGATATATTTAACTATATCACAATTGGTTGTTATCCCTAACATTATTTACCATAAAGAACTTTAACTCAACGAAGCTAATATTTCAGAAACTGTCTTTTCTTTTCTAGATGTTCATCTCTCTATTGAAAATGAAGAAAATTAGCAATCTATATGTCAAGAGAGAAGATTTTAAATGTTCATACTGTTAATTAACTTCACGTAGATGTGGATGTTCCCCGAGCAAATTCTTATGGGGTTTATATTGATGTACTTCCCCGAGCAAATTCTTATGGGGTTTATATTGATGTACTTATTGTTTTTCTTGATCTAAGAGTCGATTTGAGGACTTGAATATTCGTAACCTTTGTTTAACTACACAGCTACTCCATCATAGCTACTGTTACGATAACTTTGGAAAACAGTTGCAATATTATGTTCTTCCTTTAAAATATAAACGTAATTTAAAAATTCTACTGCGACAAGGTCTATCACAACGACTTCTACGCAAAGCAAAATCAACGCATACTTGTCATATCTATCGTCATTCATAACAGGTAAACTGCTTGCTACTTGTAGTTTCATGATATGGCAGCTTTATCTAAAATGGAAGACACATATGCTAATACTGCTATTTTAATTCTGGAAACTCTGCAATATGATAATAATGTAACCCTTTATTAGCTGTGCGTGCATAACATTGGTCTCACAACCGAACGTCTACACAGTGAAGTATATTCCGTGCTTTATCATATATGGATTATAAATTCGACTTAACCGGAATTCGATAGTGAATTGGAAGAGGTATTTGTTCTGCACTAATCTGGATGAAATGTGCCGTCTTTTTCATGTTTGTCAAGGGTAAAAGTGTAAAAAAATCTTTAAAATAATTATTGACTGACATTTTCCTTGATCAATTATTTCCCTTGATGCATTTGCATTTAAAACAACGGAATACATTCTGATCTGTTTTACCGGTCTTTTTTTATTGCGAGGAGGTCTGTAAAATGTTGCTGAGTAATATGGTTTATTTGCGAAGCTCACTTGGTTAAATCAGCAGTAATTGTGAATTCAGTGAATACATTGTCTTCCTTTACAGAAAATCCTATACTTTATCTTTAACCTTAACCCACTAAGCACGACTATAATAGTAGTTGCGTACATTGTAAACCCAGATCAGCTGACATTTTCCCCAAAATACGCCTTTGTCAAATAATTGGAATGGTCTTAATTCAAAGAAAGAACTGTCCGTAATTATATATAATTACAAACTGCGAAAAATACACATATTTACTACATTATGATTGGTTAGTCAATCTTAAAAGCGTCCTGTTATTTCTCAATAACACGTCAAAATAAAATACATCCAGTTGCGCAGGGCAGACTAAAGCGGAATCCCAATATTTGATTTGAGCGGCGAAAGGGGTCCGGTGTATGCTCTGGCTTCCAGACACTAGATCTGTATCAAGGAAACATCCGGCTTCCGAGCGACGACTTTGCTAAGCTCCTGAGTTTCTTATCTATGTGCCATTCCTAGTCAAAATGACGTAACGAAATGTTACATGACGTCACTTGTTTCAACCGCTAACGTCACAGAACGAAACTAAATAAACAGTGGATTGAAGTATTAGTTAGAGGCTTTGAAGTGAAATTTTAAAAATTAAGAAACCCTAAGGGAAGGAGTGTTTGCCCTACGTTTTCCCCGCGCTTCTACGAAACCACGCCTCTTAACACGTTCGCATTTCTACTAAATCCGCCTCCTTGTGTCCAAACAAGCGCGTGCCATTTAGTAAGCGATTACTTAATGATTAAATGGTTAAAATTGGTGATCGTTAGAAATTTCATGAATAAGTTCGCTATTGTTTTTAATTCCTCACCGTCAAACACTAAACATACATGGACTAGCATAATAATATACTCAGTAAAGTTAACACTTTAGCTTATTATTACAATCGTGCACTCTGACGAGTTTGGGGAGACACTTTCGGGGATAAAGAGAACATATCAGGGAAAAGGTTTTCGGTCGGGATCTGCAGTCCATAAAAGCAGCTACGCCACTAGAAACATATTGTTTAGGAAACGTAAAGATCTAGGCCTATAGAGTTATACCTTTGGGCGGAGTAGATTTCAAATTTGAAAATGTGTGATTTGGCTCAACGGTTCAACTGAAATTATTTTAATTTAGAGCTTACTGGGGCATGTGAAATAAAATGGACGGTCAGCATTAATTATCATTGATATAAGTTTGTAATTATAAGGATTGTTTATCGGTTTTATACAATTTGTGACCCATCATTGACGTGTTATACTTCGATAACATCGCAAAAAATGAAAAACAATCTTTAATACGATAATTTTACTCAAACGCATATCGGCCTATTAAACCAGGTCTGCTAAGTTAACATATTGATTAATATTTCTAAAACAAAACATCCTCGGGGAAAAGTATTATCTCGGTAAAATTTAAGATGTTACACTAATTGGATAAGACAAAGTGCATAACAACAAAATCCATTAAGACACATCTACGCTGGCAACATATGACTATAGTGGTATTTTTATCAATGTGGCTTGGCGTATTTTTTTAATTAAAAGATTAAAATAAACTGAACTCTGATAAAATTCAAAACTTAATTCAAATCAAGTATTATCCAATTTGATCGTTTTATTAATTCAAAATAAAACGAGACAGTAAATGTTCGTCTACGCGTTGCTAATTCTAATATATAACTTTTGGTATAATGTATGGTAAAATTTAAGTCAAACAAGTATAAAATGAGAAACATAAGTCAGTGCACCTAAAGTTTTACAGGTGCACCAGCACTTTTTTTATAGGTGCACTTACATCTGTAGTTTTGTCCCAATCGTATACCATAAATTCATACAAAACTAACTAACCGAGTTGTCGAGTTTTACAAAACAGTTGCAATAACAAAGAAAGTTTGGGACATGTCTTATAGCATTGCTAGTGCGGAATTCAGTCGATTTTCATTAGCAGAGTGGCCATAGGAATTCCCTGCTTTTCCTCGTGCCAGCAGTGGGTTTCCCTATGAATGTAACTTATATTTCGTCGAAAGTAGGTCACCGCGACCGGAAATTGCGTTGCTGTTTTGCATCTGACGTTTAAAATTACGTCTCAACGGTTAACGTGTTTCCTGGGGTTTGAAATGACGTTTTAACGGTTGAAGTACATGTTGTTAAAGGTATTGTATAGCTTTTTTAAAACCTCCCAAAACCAATCAACATTCAGTATTTTATTAAACCATGTTAGATACTGTACAAGAAAAAGGAAAAAACACAAGAGGGCCTGTGGACGCTGTACTGGGGCTCTTATATAAAAGGTTGTTGTCATAAAATTCCCATCAGTTCTTCGTTTAAACAAAAAATCCACGGCCAACATGTCAAGTCCTATAATTATAAATGACCAGATTTTTTATTTGACCAACACCAATGTCAATCCCAAAATATATTAAATTAATGTCATTAACAGTGGGAGATGCATGTTGTAGCGGAGACCGGACGTGACCTATATTATCTCGAAAGTAGGTTACAGCGACCAGAAATTTTGCACATGATGTTAAAAGCTTAAAAGGAACATTCTGGTGATTTCCAGTAAAAATCCTGGAAGAAAGAAGCAAGAAACGCATGTCGCAGCGGAGACCGTATATAACCTTTATTTTGTGGATAGTAGGTCACAGCGACAAGAATTTTCGAACATGAAGTTAGATGCATATAAGGAACATTCTGGTGAAGTTTGGTAAAAAATGTTACCAGAAAAAAGCAAGAAACGCATGTCGTAGCTAACGGAAACAGGACGTGACCCATATTTCATTGAAAGTAAATCACAGTGACCCTTAAGTTTGAACATAATGTTATATGCATATAAGAAATATTCCGGTGAAGTTTGGTGAAAATCCTGCGAGAAAGAAGCAAGATACGTATGTCGTCGCGGAGACGGATGTGATATGAATTCCACATGATGTTCAATGCATATAATAAACATAGTGGTGAAGTTTGGTGAAAAGTTGGTCAAACCGACTCGAAATTTTGCATATGATGTAAGAAGCATATAAGGAACATTCTAGTGTAGTTTGTCGAAAATCCTGCAATAAAAACCAAGAGACGCATGTTGTGCATATATCAATGATCTGGTAAAGTTTGAAAAAGATCGGATAAAAACTGAAGGCCCTCTCGTGTTAAAGAGGCAAACGGACGGACGACGGACAACAACTCGGCATCCCATAAGCTATGCTGGCCTTTAACATGCAATTTGTTGCAATAATGTAGCGATTAATTTCCTATCGAGAACCGTTTTTGAACTTTATCAATATTGTGCTTTGGAATGATTTATACTCATAACACAATAATTATATATTTATTTTAAAACTTCTGATTGTGTGAAAAGGTGTTCACCGCCAGGGCTTGAAATTGAAAAAAACATACTTCCTAACACTACTAGTCCAAACAACACAAACCGAGTGGCTAAGAGCAACGCCTAGTGTTACCGATTGGGTGTGTATACACGAAGGCTGGAATTGGAACAGCTACTATGATTGATTAACGAAACTACTATAATCCATTCCCTGTGATGTCGACACTTGTCCTGTGACATACACAAAAGGTCAATTAAACGTTTGGTTTCAGTTATCTTGAGTGTTGGAGAAAACAAAGGTTCAACTTGAATTAAAATTGGCCTTCGTCAAAAAAAAAAGGAAAGTGATGGTCTGAATCGCAGTCTGTTGAATTCTGGACAATATGCCCTTGAGTTTGACAATGAAGGTAACTTACGGAAGCAAATTGAGAATTTTTTTTTTTTAAATAAATCATCGGAAAACAGTTTTGTTGCTTTCAAGTACACGAGGATTTCAAGTGTCAGCTAGATTCTGATCAGAACCTGATATATAACGGGCTTTCCAAATTGAATGACGTCATGACGACACAATTGCATAACTAGTACAATCTGGTGTGAAATATTTTTCATGAATTTTTAAATTATGACTGGCCGTCATAATATTTGATGACGTCAAGACGACATTATATATTTTTGCACAACAATGTCCAGAACTCTGCACTCTGTGATTTTGGTCAAATCTGATCGGAAATGCAGTATATATAGTAATGATTTGTTTGTTTTGTATGGTGTATTGCGTCATTTTCAACACATGTAAGGTTATATTTTTGACAATCGATTTGTTGTGGTGGAGGCAGACCACCCACATTTCCTAGGTAGAACCAGCACTGTACACCTCCCGCCATCCGTAAGAAGCGACACTTCCTCACTGACAAGTCGAACTCCTAGTGGAAATTGAACCCGCAGCGGTGAGAGACGAAGGTTTACAGGACAACGTCGTTAACCATTCGGTGAGATGAATTTACATAAGTTTTCATCGAAAGCTTATTTTCAAATCCTGTACATGTATTATTTGAAACATTGTTAAATCACTTTTCTTGAATAAATACTGTTTAAACCAACCATTCGGCCACGGAGAGCTTCAAATATAGTAATGAAGCAGATAAAGCAAGATAAATGGATTATAATTCCAAAATCCCACCCAAAAAGATGGCTAACTTCTGTCGATTACAAGTGAAAAAAACATGTTCAGATGTTTCTTAAATGAAGAATTTGTGTTGTCATTTTCATAACAAGCTTTAAAACACCTACTTTATTTAAATCGAATGAGTATTTACCGAGATATGGTCTTGTGAATACCAAGGACAATAGTCTGAAATATTGTCAAAAGTCGGAGACCATTTTTTTTAACATTTACACTATTTGTATTTTCATACCAAACGGCATTTCTTGTCAATACACCATATTAAATAGATGAAATGTTTAGAACAGTCAATGGACATTAATAAGATATGCATTTTACGAGGGTCATTCAATAAGTTCTGTCACTAATGCGTTTTAACAATTATGTCCTCGTTGTGAGCGTTGATGTTTGGTACCTGATGGTAAAATGAATGCTGTATCTTTTGTATGACGGAAGTTATGGAACATTTAATACACATCACTTATACATACTGAGGCATTTTCGTCCTGAGTTTTTTCAGGTATGTTAATTGTTACTTTGTAAATGCCGTTTTCTCTTTAAGTACTTGTCGAAGACCTTTGAAATTTCTAATACATTACCAGTTATATCTGTACATTACAAGATTTAGAATTTAAGCATGGTAGATGGAAAGGCATTGTCTTAGAAATTAACATTTTAAGCTAACATGTAAAATTAATTTAATGATAAATGGACATTAAATGGAAGGGCAGTCTTCTGAAATAGCGTTTTTGGATGATCAATATTTTCACTTAACATTGTACACAATTCTAAAATAATGTGTTGAA
>JAWPHD010023240.1:0-22651 GCA_037043455.1 Cyrtodaria siliqua | reverse complement strand
CTGCTGTGCGCGCACCACTAAATGTTATTTGTAACATATTTACTCAGGATCTGGCTTTTTACAACCGCTAGTTCGGAGTGGCACATTCTAAAACCGCCACAACCCCCAACCAACCACCCTACAAAAACCAAAAAATAAAATAAAAAAATCATAAAAACAAAAACAACAAAAATGCACACGTTCGTAGCGTTCGTTTTGACTTTATTCTACTTCTCAAGTTGCGAAAATAGGCGAAAATCGCAATAGCTAATTAATATTACATGTACCATTACGATTAAATGAACACGATTAATGTTTTTAATAGCAAAACAGTTATTTCCAATTAACGACAAATCGTGTAACAACTTAGATTACGTAATATTGCTTAATAATATTTAGTACATCGTTTTTATAGTGCTTTATTCCATATCATTTTCATTATGTAATTACCGGAAAATAGTATGTGTTGTGTTACATCATATTACGATGTTTCATGCAATATTACATGACTATTCTTTTACCATAAAATACATTCACACTCTCGTTTTTAATGTGTTGGATAAATGTAAATTAAAGCACTCTGAATGTTTTATAGAAAGATATTAGGGCTAACTGAAGTTATTTGAGATTTCTTAATTTTCTGCTGCCCCAGCAACACGAATTTACATGGGAAAAGTCCCACCAAAAAAGCATTTTGACCGTAAAATATTTCTTTCTTTCTCAACCGATTTTGAAAAGTAAGGTATTAAACTTACCACTAAAGATTCCAGTTATAATGACATATAATTTATGTACATATTGATAAAATTGCTCATGTTAATGCCGAAAAACCTCTGGCTGAAACCGAGCAATACATAGAGAGGCACACTTTTTCGTGGGAAAAAGTATAGTGCTGCCCGTGTACAAATACGCTGCCCGTATACAGATGCGATGCGCACAACTCCATGATGTCCATATTTAAATGAGCTGGTGAGCTGGACATTACAAATAGACACGCCTACACAGCGGCATGAGATTTAAGTATAGGGTTATTGTAAGAGTGAAATTAAAAGAGGGACGTTTCTATTGTTACTGAGTATGTATTTGATATACGAGGACATGCCAACGGTAATGATGAAATGTAAGCTCGTAGTTACTGTAAACCTTAAAAAATACGAATTACGACGTATATCCTCTCAATTTTCGCAAACGAATTCATCGATAATGACAGAATACACTGTAAACTAACAATAAAATGGTCATAAACACACCAATAAGTATTAAACCAGTATTATTCCGGGAGTAAGTTCGTAATACCATCAATTCCAACGAAAGCCTCTCCCTTATAGGTTTATATGACTGAAATGTTGCTGACAAAATAAATCAACATATGGTTGGAAAATATGATACACGTTAAAAAAAGGAGTGGGACGATACATTATAATCTGTAAAACTCAGAAAGAAACAATTACTCATGCGCGAAGCAATACTGTAAAGTCTAGACTTACACGACTCACTGTCGAGCGCGAGGATGACAGCACTAGCTGGTCTTTGTGTGGGAGAAAATTGAAGAACCTGGGGGATAACCCATGTATCTAAGCGGGAGACCACCCTACAATCTGAAGACACCGAGACAGGAAATCGAACCTGAGCTGCATTTGTGAAGACGCGAGAGCACTCCCTCACAAACTATGACATTTTTGAAATGATCACACGAATATATATATTTCCTTTTTCTTTTCTCTGTTTTTCTTTAAAATTATTGTATTTCATTATACGACACAATCAGTATGCTTACCTTTAGTATTATGTTAATCTATTGTAGACACCCACAGTTCATTCAATGTTACGCTTTCTAATATATCGCCTAAGTGCCTGCCGTTTTATAAGAAAACAAACATCGAGTTTATCAATCTCATTAAAATCAGACCCTTTATCATGCTACGATACTCTACACTAAGGATCTGACAACGCCGCATTGGAGGTCACGTCAGACTGACCTTACGAGTAGCCAGTCAGATTTCAGCCTTCAAAATCTTTCGTTATAGACTGCTTCACTTTGCATGTTGCGTTTCAGTCAAACGCTATGGAGCAGTCTTGAAAGAGACCATATGCGTAACTTTTAGCTTATAAAACACAAACATTGCGTTGACAAACATAAAACATCAACCAATATTGAATATTCGCTGAATAAAACCAAAATTGTTTGACGGAATTCAATAGCGATACGGTACCGCTTCATAGGGTTGAACTCGTAACCCACAGTCAAATTACACTCACGGATAATACTAATACTTGTCTACCTCACTAACGACTGTGCTACCGGGCCAAATGTATTGATACGTACTATATAGAAAACCTAATGTTGCAATTTAATGATCTCTATAGAATAACGTTCTGAATGTTTTCAAACAAATTAACTAAGATTTTCTTCGTATTCTTGCTGTAAAACATGCCATTTAGTGCATTTCTTTGAATTTATCGTGCAATCCACAACATTAACACTCGTCGACTTTATCTTGTTCGGATATATGTTTTTCGTTTGTTCAGTTGAATTGCATATAAAACGCGCGATTTCATTGGTTAAATTTAACTGATCATCGCATGAATATTAATTAGATGAAAGGTCGATCTGACGTGACCTCCAAGGCAGAGTTGTCAGATCCTGTAGCGGGGAGTATAGAAGCGTAATTAGGATTCGATTTTAATGAGATTGCGAGTTTATAGAAATATTAAATTCGTACTCTCCGTATATTTCTTTAACGGATTAATTATCTAAATGACTGCTCTTTATATGCTCTTTATAATAGTTCCCTTTTTTGACCGTGCTTATAAATACTAAAATCTTTCTTCTTATTATTATTATAACCACAAAAGCTTGTACCTTTTTATACTAATACATTATTCCTTTACTTACAAACACTCAATTTGGACCCAAGAAGCATCGACACCAATATTTAAAGTCATTGTTTAATCACTGAATGAAAGTGAGTTCAGTGAGGTACTGTATGTGCACATAGATGAATCTCTCAGCAAAAAGCTGGGCTCTACATGATCTGATATAACCATTTGAAACGTACGATCTAACTGGCATCCTGTTAGATAATCCTTAAGGTTTATTTGGTCTCAATCTGTGTTGCCGAAAAGGAAACATATACCAGACATATTAGAGATCATGTTTTCACCAAAGACTTCAGACAAAAATGGTACCCGTAACCCCATTGATTGACGTTCAGCATATAAAGGGTAGCGCTCCGGTTTCAAGAACACTGCGCTATCAAATGGGCCACGCCGTCCTAAAGGGACATAAAGATTAATGTAACTGTGTTCCGTGAAATGATGAAAAGCATAATATACAAATCCTGAAATATGTTTGACTGCCGTTTAAAAATATGGTAAAAATTGCATAACTCTCAAATAAAATCGTGTGCGTTAAACCTTCAAAAGTGACATCATTTAGTTTCGTTTTACTGCGTTCGTCTGTTAAATCATGTTAACCAGTTGTTAAAGTGTCACTTTTGCAACAGTATATCAGTCGTTAAACAGACGAAGGTTGTACTTAACGGCTCAGTGTACTCGCCATTAAACAAGATTCACGAACAGTAAACGATTGATATATTTTATATTTTATTGAAAATTAAATTTCAAAAAATATAATAGAGGTTAACGCTTTTAATAGCATACTGTTTATAAACGGGCGTCATTTTGCAAAGGCCAAAGAACAGTCAACTCTCATTTCCCGCAGAAGTTAGAATTTAACCAATGAATTACATAACTTAAGGTCACACAATTTACGCTCTCTTTGTGACACTTAACGATAAGGATATATAGTATAAAAGAAGTATGTCTGACAGTCAGATAGTAATTTGGAATGGAATCACAAAGCGTATACGGTCTTAAACGTCAGTTTCAACATCTGTTTCAAACATTTGTACACAATGGATCAAAAGGACATTACGTGGTCCGAGTATTATCTTTCATACCCCATCCAACACCTTCTCCAAAAAGCGAACATGGGGTTGGCGAGGGTATGAAATAAAACCTAAATTTCGACTTAAAAAGTTTGCATATTATAACATTAAAACATTTAATAGGTAATTTTAAGCAGGTCAGCGCATTCTTTCAGTAAAAAACGTTTTTAAAATTGTTTTATTGTCAAAATATCCGTCATAAAATCCTGATAATATATGCTTTCCCATTGCTTAATGAAATTAAGGCGGACCACGTAACGGCGCAATTGAAATTGTTTTGAACTTGTTATTGAATCGTAATGTTTTTTTTTGTTTTTTTGATGAACATTTTCTTTCTCCATTTTATTGTTAATATCGTTGTGTTGCTATACACTTGTATATATCTGTTTCGTTCAATATGTTTTTCGGTGAAGAGTGCCTCAGGGAAAATTAGTAACTTTACTAACAGTGCTCCTCCTAGCATAATGTCTTCAATTTAACTTAATTTAATTTAATTCAATTTAATCTAATTTAATTTTAATTTAATTTAATTCAAATCAATAGGAGCTGGACACTGGATACCATGTTTCGCATTTGAATGGGGAGGATAGAAAACGGGATATTTATTCTGCAGAAATCTTTTTCATCTCCAATTGTGTACCTCCCGCCATCCGTAAATGTCGATCCTTGGAGAAGGTGGCACGAATTCTACACTGGAATAAATTGGTGAGTCTGCCTCCACCACAAAAAATCGACGTCATCAATAGCCTACAATACGCTGAAATTTGACGTTTAACACCAAGTAACTGTTGTCATCTTTTACTCATAACCAGTATCATTACAATCAGACCAACTGAACAGAATCCACTGTTGTCATATTTTACTCATCACCATTATCATTACTTTCAGACCAACTAAACAAAATCCACTGTTGTTATATGTTAATCATCACCACTGTCATTACATTCAGACCAACTAAACAAAATCCACTGTTGTTATATGTTAATCATCACCACTCTCATTACATTCAGACCAACTAAACAAAATCTACTGTTGTCATATTTTAGTCATCACCATTATCATTACAATCAAATAAATTAAACGAAATCGACTGTTGTTATCTTTTAATCATCACCGCGATCATTACAATCAGACCAACAAAACAAATTCTAGTGTTGTTATCTTTCACTCATCACCACTCTCATTACAATCAAACAAACTAAACAAAATCCACTTTATCTTTTACTCATCACCACTCTCATTACAATCAGACAAACTAACAAAATCAACTGCTGTCATCTTTTACTTATCAACATTATCATTACAAGCAGACCAACTAACAAATTACACTGTTGTCATCTTTTACTCATCAACATTATCATTACAATCAGACCAACTAAACAAAATCCACTGTTGTCATATTTTACTCATCACCATTATCATTACAATCAGACCAACTAAACAAAATCTACTGTCGTTATATTTTACTTATCACCACTCTCATTACAATCAGACCAACAAAACCAAACCCCCCTTATCTTTTATTAATCACCACTCTCGTTACAATCAGACCAACTAAACAAAATCCACTGTTGTTATATGTTAATCATCATCACTCTCATTACAATCAGACCAACTAAACAGAATCCACTGTTGTCATCTTTTAATCATAACCATTATCATAACTATCAGACCAACTAAACAAAATCCACTGTTGTTATATGTTAATCATCACTACTCTCATTACATTCAGACCAACTAAACAAAATCCACAGTTGTCATATTTTACTCATCACCATTATCATAACAATCAGACCGACTAAACAAAATCCTCTGTTGTTATCTTTTACTTATCAACACATTCATTACAATCAGACCAACTAAACAAAATCCACTGTTGGCATCTTTTACTCATCACTATTATCATTACAATCAGACCAACTAAACAACATCCACTTTTGTCATCTTTTACTAATAACCATTATCATTACAATCAGACCAACTAAACAAAATACACTGATTTCATCTTTTACCCATAACCATTATCATTACAACCAGACCAACTAAACAAAATCTACTTTTGTCATCTTTTACTAATAACCATTATCATTACAATCAGACCAATTAAACAAAATACACTGATTTCATCTTTTACCCATAACCATTATCATTACAATCAGACCAACTAAACAAAATCCACTGATTTCATCTTTTACTCATCACTATTATCATTACAATCAGACCAACTAAACAAAATCCACTTTTGTCATCTTTTACTAATAACCATTATCATTACAATCAGACCAACTAAACAAAATACACTGATTTCATCTTTTACCCATAACCATTATCATTACAATCAGACCAACTAAACAAAATCCACTGTTGTCATCTTTTACTCATCACTATTATCATTACAATCAGACCAACTAAACAAAATCCACTTTTGTCATCTTTTACTAATAACCATTATCATTACAATCAGACCAATTAAACAAAATACACTGATTTCATCTTTTACCCATAACCATTATCATTACAATCAGACCAATTAAACAAAATACACTGATTTCATATTTTACCCATAACCATTATCATTACAACCAGACCAACTAAACAAAATCTACTGTTGTTATCTTTTAATCATCGCAACTCTCATTACAATCAGACCAACTAAACAAACTCCACTGTTGTTATCTTTTACTCATCACCACTCTCATTACAATCAGACCAACTAAACAAAATCCACTTTATATTTTACTCATCACCACTCTCATTACAATCAGACCAACTCAACAACAAAATCCACTTTATATTTTATTCATCACAACTCTCATTACAATCGGACCAACTAAACATAATCCACTGTTATAATCATTTACTCTTCACCATTATCATTACAATCAGACCAACTAAACAAAAGCTACTGTTGTCATATTTTACTCATCTCCATTCTCATTACAATCAGACAAACTAAACAAAATCCACTATTGTCATCATTTACTCTTCACCACTCCCATTACAAGCTGATATCACATATGCTGTTTAAGGATTGTAAAGAAAACAACAAAAAACATTCATTCATGCGTTGATATAAACCGCTCTCATTCACCAATCGTAATAGTCTCAACGTCTCACACCATAATTAATTTTCCATAGGGCCCCATTGTAATGTTTTTGTTCGTGGCATAGAGATAAAAAAGATTTTGCAACATGTATTTATGCTTAAATTCTTCATTGATCCAATATCTGCAATTTAAAACACATTTAACAAATATTTACCAGATTGAACTTTTTTAATTTCATGTTTGCGTGACACCTATCAAAATTTAGACAAAACTATAACCCCGTGGTGATTAGACCCATGATGTGTAAAATGAGGCAGAATTAGCTAGAAATCTTATATCAACATGCATTTTTTTGTGATCACTTCCTAAAATGCTGTAGATTTAGAACCTGGTAAAGATAAATCAATGTATCCTGTTAAAATGTAGAAAAGCGAAACGTTTTTTGTATCTACCTCCTTCATATGTAGGGCACGAGTATTCAAGGGAGATAATAGTGGTGTGAGTCCTCAAGAAATAAGTATAAATTGAAAAGGATAAACAGCTTTCACAAAACACAGTAAACCCAAAATAAGACAAACAAGAATGGCAATAGTAATACTAAAGGCATATGACGTCACAAACACAAAAAGGGTTGACAGTAGGGGTACCGCCTTGGAACGGTCAGTGGCAAAAAGGCCGCTGAGGGTTTAAACCAGGTTCTAGGGTACACAATACCTCACACTTACCCTACTGTCATCCCAATTAAATGTTACAATGTAAATAAAGAAATCCCCGCGATGAACTATTCTCTAACCATCAAGGCAGCATTAATAGGCAATATAAGTAAAACACAAAGATGCTCGTCTATATATAAATACCAAAAAACAAACAAAAAGCTTGTATTGTTATTATGAATATAGAGCGTAGGTTGAAAGGATGTCATTTTCCATTGAGTAAAAACGTCATTTTCTTTTGAGTAAGAACGTTATTTTCCTTTGATTAAGCACATTATTTTCCTTTGTATAAGGACGTTATTTTCCTTTGAATTGTCAGAATACATGTCATCTCTATAAAACACATAAATGTCAAAGAAATATAACGAAATTACATTAAGGATATTGATAAATCAAAACGTTTCATCTTCGCTTATTTATTAAACATTAGTCCGAAAGCAAAACATCTCAATGGAATGCATAAACTTCAGTAACGAATCAGTGATGATATATTACTTTAAGGAAATACTGATATGTTAACGTTTGATCTTTATATAGGAAACAAATATCTTAATCCAATTCTGTTGACATTAATTTTATACTATATTTTCTATTCGAAAGCGCAACTCTAGGTCTCATGGTCGTAGGCGTAATGGTAAGATCAAACGTAAATCTCGTGTAACTATGTCTGTCGCTATTTATCTACTATTTTTAAACAGTCTGGAAAGCACTCCATGCTTTCACGTCTTATATCCTTGTCCATTTCTTCACTTAAATTGATCGACGAGGAAGCAGACACAATTTTCATTCGTACATTTCGAACATATCCCTTGTATAAAACTGCTTCCATAATTCAAAGCTACACACAACATGTTCTCCGACCCCAGGAGAGACTAGTTTTTGTATTTGTTCATTGAATTGAAGATGTTCTTTAACAATTTGATTTCTGTACTTTAATTCTCTGTATGTTTCACAATTGTATTAGTGTATTTATTTCCCGGACTCAGAAAGCTGCTGTGGGTGTTGGACTGTGTATCAACGTCATTTTACTGTTAATAAAACAACTGTATTTTAGTAAGAAAGCCGGGACGCAGTCAAATTGGTATACAGGCATTTTATGGGTCTTCTTCTACTTGAATTACGTATCAAATTTAGCGATACAGTCTTCAAATTATGATCTGGGCATGCTCGTAGAACTGGTTCTAATTGGTTTTTACTACAAGCATTTCAGGGATGTATACAGACTATCAATCTGTTCTCAGCATACAATACACCTGGTTCCAAATCAGTATCGTCACTGATTATTGATTGATGTTAAATTTATAAAAGTGACAAACGGCAATCTTGATGTTTTAAAAGCTCGCGGCGCCCTGTTAGTTTTTCTACATAATTTGCATTTGTTTATTAATTAATAAATCTGTTCTCAGCATACGAATACAGCTGGTTCCAAATCGGTATGGTCACTCATTATAGATTGATGTTAAACTATATTAAAGGGACAAACGGCAATCTTGATTTTTTAAAAGCTCGCGGCGCCCCGTTATTTTGGTTGTTTTACATAATTTGCATTTGTTTTGCAAATTAATATTAACTATAAGTATAATATAAATGAAATTGTATTTGAATGTTACTAACTGTTTGTGTGCATAGCTATATATGTACCCCTTTTGGTGCTGTCTGATTTTAAAATAAGCAAGACCTCTTTAATCATTTAACAGAGTTGATGAAACTTTAACCGGTGAAGTGAATTATTACTTCACTGCTTTAACTGATGCATCTTCTAAAGAGTTTGAATACGTCTGATCCACTGTTACTTATTGTCATGAACTACAGATCAGATTTCAATAATAAAAACAACTTCTAACATTAAACCCTTTCTTCTAATGTAAATTTACATTGCTAAAAGTTGGGATTGCGTTCACCGACGCTAATCTTTCAATCCAATTGCTTTTATATTATCATTTAATTCTCGTTTTGTTTATAACTATGATAAATAACCAAATCTTCAGATTCAAACCATAATATATTCCCAATTACTTATATCATGAAACAACATTCTATTTAGTGATCCATTACATATACTATTTTAGATGTCTGCCATAATCATATTATACATTATACAACACAGATGCCAAAATTAAAAACATGTTCATTTTATCTCATGATGACTAGTTTATCTAGTGCTCAAATCTTTCACGATAAATATATTTTGGGTGTTGAAAATTACAAATAAAACAATTCTAACATCTACATATCTGTATATTTGCAATTTGGCAGCTTGATTACGAATGTATTACCTACGTCAATCACAGTATTTGCACGTGTACCATGCTGACTTACATGACCAATATGTATGTAATTCTTTAAGTTTTAAAATGTAATTCTTAAAATTTTAATATTTATGTTGTTAAAGACATATACAATTTACGAGTTTTAAACATTAGTTGATACTGTATACACATCACCTAAAGGTTGAGTCATTCAATATATCTCAGATACCACCTTTTTAGACAAATAATGCTGTTTCTAGATATATTTTATTCATTTATTATTTTTTTACCATTAGTTTATTCTTGCTTCTATGAACTGTAAATGTATTCTATTTTGTCTGAGGACCATATGTTTGTCTGGCTAGTAGCCAAATGTGTTATCCTCTTGAAATAAGGATATTATTATCATTATTATACTGAAAGGAAAAAGAAACGCAGGGTGCGTATTTCCGCTATATATTGTATGTTTAATATGCTACTGGTAATCGAAAGGTGCAGGGCGACATTATGCCTGTCCTTTCGGAAAGAAGGTTTAAACAGCACCGACCACACCTATGGTTACCCCTTTAAAGTTTCATTATCGACATAATGCGCCTTTGGCTCAAGCAGGTGAGCAAACTTAGGCTTTAAACGTTGCAATCTCAACGTTAAACACAATACTGAAATGGCCTGACTTTTTCTAGCGAAATTTCAACATTTATAAATTTCATGTAACAAAGAATATTTTAATTAAAATGTCTACTACACGACAGAGTTGTCCTTTCTGTAATTAGTTGTAGCCTCTTGTACAAAAACACGTTGGGATATATCCGGAATATTACGTAGAACAGTGTAGTATAGGCAATTTTTTGATAATGCGTTTCTTTTTCCTTTCATCTAGTATATTATTATTACACACTGTTCGTTTATTTGTATCATATTCATTCCTCTTACTATTTTATTATGTAACTGTTCTGACCGGCTTGTGATACTTTGTATCACTGTTTTCTTGTTACATGTTATTACGCACTGCACATATTAATCTCTGTAAATAGGAAATAAAGATTGTTTGTTTGTTTGGGTGTTTAACGTCATTTTTCAGCACATTTAGCCTATGTGTTTTGGTCGATTGTTTGCGGTGGAGGCAGACGGCACACTTATTGTTTAGTAGAACCAGTACTGTAAACCTCACGCCATCCGGAAGAATCGACACTTTCTCACTAACAATTTAAGCTCCCAGTGGGATTTTAAGCCGCAGTGATGAGAGGCGATAAGCTTTACAACGCAACTGGAAATAAAGGGAATAAATAAACAAGGAAATGAAGATGCCTCTGTTTAAAATATAAAAATCGAACAGGAAAAGTAGCATTCAAGGAGGACAGTCAACCACAAACACACACAGAATTAAAGAACAACTTTAAAGATGAACAAAATGACAAATTAGACATCACAAACACAAAAGGGTTGACAATAGGGCTACCGCCTTGGAACGGTCAGTGGCAAAAAAGGCCGCAGGGGTTTAAACCAGGTTCTAGGGTGCACCAAACCTCACACTTACTCTACTGTCATCCCAAAAAAACGGGACAGTGAAAGTATAGAAATCCCCGTCATGAACTATTCTCTGACCAACAAGGCAGCATTAATAGGCAATATCAGTAAAACACAAATATGCTCGGGTATATATAAATAAAAAAACAATAGCCTAGAATGGCGGGATAGGGTCTTTAAACACATTGGTTAACGCTTGGGAAGTATTTGGTTAAATACAAACTATTGGATGAACTCGCGTCATGTTCTGAGTATTAGTTAATCACCTTTGGGCTGTTACTTGTGATACGCAGGCTTCATAACCTCTGCTCCCAACTAAATACCTTTTTTTTCTTTCGCCAATTGTTTTCTCGTTTAAGGCAAAGCATTTTGTTAGAAACTGGAACCATAGGCCGCAGGCCATGGAACGTTATGAACATACCTCATTCCATTTTCACAGTCATATGCATACTATCTTCGGGATAGCTCATGATATTTTAAAGATTGAGTTCAGCTCAACCGGGGGCTAGATGGCATGAACGGTAAAAATAATGTTTCACTACCGTACATGATCTCAATTAGGGGGCGTCCGTGGCCGAGTGGTTAACGTCTCTGACTTGAAATCACTTGCCCCTCACCGCTGTAGGTTCGATCCCTCAGGGGCCTGGGAATCTTTATGTGAGGAAGCTATCCAGCTGGCTTGCGGAACGTCGGTGGTTCTACCCAGGTGCCCGCTCGTGCACGAAAATTGCCCGGAGGGGCACCTGGGGTCTTCCTCCACCAATGGAAGCTGGAAAGTCGCCATATGACCTTAGCTGTTGGTGCGACTATAAAATCCAATTCAATTCAATGATCTCAATTAAACCGACAATTTTGTATTTCTCGTGCTCCGTGATTTCCACATTTCTCATTTCGCACTCTCTTTATAATGAATACAAATGACGCAAGATTCATCAAATAATACGAACTATTCACATGATAAAATACGACTCGGTCTGCGGGTTTGCAGATTGAGCGACTATTGATCACTGATTTAAAGGCGAAGATGGTTGTCGTTTTCGAGTTACAAGTAATATTTAAGTGCGTTATGTCAACAAGTTGTAATATTGAGGCTATTGATAATGACACTTTCATGATGTTTTTCTCTCCGAAATGTCGAAATGAGATATTTGAATTTGTTTCTGAGTTGTTTAATTAAGATGTTCACGAATATTTTAACTTAAAATGGAATGTGAAATCTATAAACGATCATATAATATGAGACAGATTGTAATGTTCAATGCAATATAAAGTGGTGGAAAAGACATTGAAGAATATAGCCGTATTTGGAAAGCGAGATCCGTGCGAATATCGAACTTTGACTTTAAGGAAGTACATCACGATTTTTCTAGATGAATCTAAAATTGTAAAAACAAACAGTTTCATTTCATGACACAAATGACATATACATCATATAGTGTTAACGCCGTATTTATCATTCAGCCGTACCCATGACTGTTGTTCGGGATTTATTATTCAGCAGTACCCATGGCTGTTGTTCGAGGTTTATTATTCAGTCGTACCCATGACTGTTGTTCGTATACATCATATAGTGTTAGCGCCGTATTTATTATTCAGCCGTACCCATGACTGTTGTTATAGTGTTAGCGCCGTATTTATTATGCAGCCGTACCCATGACTGTTGTTATAGTGTTAGCGCCATATTTATTAATCAGCCGTACCCATGACTGTTTTTATAGTGTTAGCGCCGTATTTATTATTCAGGCGTACCCATGACTGTTGTTATAGTGTTGGCGCCATATTTATTATTCAGGCGTACCCATGACTGTTGTTATAGTGTTAGCGCCGTATTTATTATTCAGGCGTACCCATGACTGTTTTTATAGTGTTAGCGCCGTATTTATTATTCAGGCGTACCCATGACTGTTTTTATAGTGTTAGCGCCGTATTTATTATTCAGCCGTACCCATGACTGTTGTTATAGTGTTAGCGCCGTATTTATTATTCAGGCGTACCCATGACTGTTGTTATAGTGTTAGCGCCGTATTTATTATGTAGCCGTACCCATGACTGTTGTTATAGTGTTGGCGCCATATTTATTATTCAGCCGTACCCATGACTGTTTTTATAGTGTTAGCGCCGTATTTATTATTCAGGCGTACCCATGACTGTTTTTATAGTGTTAGCGCCGTATTTATTATTCAGCCGTACCCATGACTGTTTTTATAGTGTTAGCGCCGTATTTATTATGTAGCCGTACCCATGACTGTTGTTATAGTGTTGGCGCCATATTTATTATTCAGCCGTACCCATGACTGTTGTTATAGTGTTGGCGCCATATTTATTATTCAGCCGTACCCATGACTGTTTTTATAGTGTTAGCGCCGTATTTATTATGTAGCCGTACCCATGACTGTTGTTATAGTGTTGGCGCCATATTTATTATTCAGCCGTACCCATGACTGTTTTTATAGTGTTAGCGCCGTATTTATTATTCAGGCGTGCCCATGACTGTTTTTATAGTGTTAGCGCCGTATTTATTATGTAGCCGTACCCATGACTGTTGTTATAGTGTTGGCGCCATATTTATTATTCAGCCGTACCCATGACTGTTTTAATAGTGTTAGCGCCGTATTTATTATTCAGGCGTACCCATGACTGTTTTTATAGTGTTAGCGCCGTATTTATTATTCAGCCGTACCCATGACTGTTTTTATAGTGTTAGCGCCGTATTTATTATTCAGGCATACCCATGACTGTTTTTATAGTGTTAACGCCGTATTTATTATTCAGGCGTACCCATGACTGTTGTTATAGTGTTAGCGCCGTATTTATCATGAAGGCGTACCCATGACTGTTGTTATAGTGTTAGCGCCGTATTTATTATGTAGCCGTACCCATGACTGTTGTTATAGTGTTAGCGCCGTATTTATTATGTAGCCGTACCCATGACTGTTGTTATAGTGTTAGCGCCGTATTTATTATTCAGGCGTACCCATGACTGTTTTTATAGTGTTAGCGCCGTATTTATTATTCAGGCGTACCAATGAATGTTGTTATAGTGTTAACGCCGTATTTATTATTCAGGCGTACCCATGACTGTTTTTATAGTGTTAGCGCCGTATTTATTATTCAGGCGTACCCATGACTGTTGTTATAGTGTTAGCGCCGTATTTATTATTCAGGCGTACCCATGACTGTTTTTATAGTGTTAGCGCCGTATTTATTATTCAGGCGTACCAATGAATGTTGTTATAGTGTTAACGCCGTATTTACGTATTTATTATTCAGGCGTACCCATGACTGTTGTTATAGTGTTAGCGCCGTATTTATTATTCAGGCGTACCCATGACTGTTGTTATAGTGTTAGCGCCGTAATCATAATTCAGGCGTACCCATGACTGTTGTTATAGTGTTAGCGCCGTAATCATAATTCAGGCGTACCCATGACTGTTGTTATAGTGTTAGCGACGTATTTATCATTCAGGCGTACCCATGACTGTTGTTATAGTGTTAGCGCCGTATTTATTATTCAGGCGTACCCATGACTGTTGTTATAGTGTTAGCGCCGTATTTATTATTCAGGCGTACCCATGACTGTTGTTATAGTGTTAGCGCCGTATTTATTATTCAGGCGTACCCATGACTGTTGTTATAGTGTTAGCGCCGTAATCATAATTCAGGCGTACCCATGACTGTTGTTATAGTGTTAGCGCCGTAATCATAATTCAGGCGTACCCATGACTGTTGTTATAGTGTTAGCGACGTATTTATCATTCAGGCGTACCCATGACTGTTGTTATAGTGTTAGCGCCGTATTTATTATTCAGGCGTACCCATGACTGTTGTTATAGTGTTAGCGCCGTATTTATTATTCAGGCGTACCCATGACTGTTGTTATAGTGTTAGCGCCGTAATCATAATTCAGGCGTACCCATGACTGTTGTTATAGTGTTAGCGCCGTAATCATAATTCAGGCGTACCCATGACTGTTGTTATAGTGTTAGCGCCGTATTTATCATGAAGGCGTACCCATGACTGTTGTTATAGTGTTAGCGCCGTATTTATTATTCAGGCGTACCCATGACTGTTGTTATAGTGTTAGCGCCGTAATCATAATTCAGGCGTACCCATGACTGTTGTTAAAGTGTTAGCGCCGTATTTATTATTCAGGCGTACCCATGACTGTTGTTATAGTGTTAGCGCCGTATTTATTATTCAGGCGTACCCATGACTGTTGTTATAGTGTTAGCGCCGTATTTATTATTCAGGCGTACCCATGACTGTTGTTATAGTGTTAGCGCCGTAATCATAATTCAGGCGTACCCATGACTGTTGTTATAGTGTTAGCGCCGTATTTATCATGAAGGCGTACCCATGACTGTTGTTATAGTGTTAGCGCCGTATTTATTATTCAGGCGTACCCATGACTGTTGTTATAGTGTTAGCGCCGTAATCATAATTCAGGCGTACCCATGACTGTTGTTATAGTGTTAGCGCCGTATTTATTATTCAGGCGTACCCATGACTGTTGTTATAGTGTTAGCGCCGTAATCATAATTCAGGCGTACCCATGACTGTTGTTATAGTGTTAGCGCCATATTTATTATTCAGGCGTACCCATGACTGTTGTTATAGTGTTAGCGCCGTATTTATCATGAAGGCGTACCCATGACTGTTGTTATAATGTTAGCGCCGTATTTATTATTCAGGCGTACCCATGACTGTTGTTATAGTGTTAGCGCCATATTAATTATTCAGGCGTACCCATGACTGTTGTTATAGTGTTAGCGCCATATTAATTATTCAGGCGTACCCATGACTGTTGTTATAGTGTTAGCGCCGTAATTATTATTCAGGCGTACCCATGACTGTTGTTATAGTGTTAGCGCCGTATTTATTATTCAGCCGTACCCATGACTGTTGTTATAGTGTTAGCGCCATATTAATTATTCAGGCGTACCCATGACTGTTGTTATAGTGTTAGCGCCATATTAATTATTCAGGCGTACCCATGACTGTTGTTATAGTGTTAGCGCCGTAATTATTATTCATGCGTACCCATGACTGTTGTTATAGTGTTAGCGCCGTATTTATTATGTAGCTGTACCCATGACTGTTGTTATAGTGTTAGCGCCATATTAATTATTCAGCCGTACCCATGACTGTTGTTATAGTGTTAACGCCGTATTTATTATTCAGGCGTACCCATGACTGTTGTTATAGTGTTAGCGCCGTATTTATTATTCAGCCGTACCCATGACTGTTGTTATAGTGTTAGCGCCGTATTTATTATTCAGCCGTACCCATGACTGTTGTTATAGTGTTAGCGCCGTATTTATTATTCAGCCGTACCCATGACTGTTGTTATAGTGTTAGCGCCGTATTTATTATTCAGGCGTACCCATGACTGTTGTTATAGTGTTAGCGCCGTATTTATCATGAAGGCGTACCCATGACTGTTGTTATAGTGTTAGCGCCGTATTTATTATTCAGGTGTACCCATGACTGTTGTTATAGTGTTAGCGCCGTATTTATTATTCAGGCGTACAAATGACTGTTGTTATAGTGTTACCGCCGTATTTATTATTCAGTACCCATGACTGTTGTTATAGTGTTAGCGCCGTATTTATTATGTAGCCGTACCCATGACTGTTTTTATAGTGTTAGCGCCGTATTTATTATGTAGCCGTACCCATGACTGTTTTTATAGTGTTAGCGCCGTATTTATTATGAAGAAGAAGAAGAAGAAATTTTATTGACTTAAACTATTACATAGTTTTTCATCATATAAACATACATTTTACAAATATAATTTGACCACAATAACAAGATTAGTACAGGTTCATTAATTTATGAATTAATATGAAAAAAAGGAGATATATCACGGAGAAAAAAAAAAATAAATATATATATATAGGAATCAAAATCTAATACGGTACAATAGAACAATTGTATTATAGTGAGGATGAACGAGATTATAAGTTATTTATCATGGTACGTCTTAAAGAGAAAGCTTCTGAGATGTATTTGCTAAAATTGATAACATCTTTTTTGTTTGTTGACTGAAGGAGAACAATGAATTTAAACATACTAGGCCTATGGCTATAATATCGTTTTATATATTTACTTCTGATTGTATTATAAATAGGACATATTAACGCAAAATGGAACTCGTCCTCTATATCATTAGTGTTACATATTTGACATATCCGTTCATGTCTTTCTAACCTTTCACGAGAATACCTCCCTGTCTCGATCCTTAAACTATGAGAGGACAAGCGTAATCTGGTTACGACACTGCGATCGCGCCTGGTATGCAATATATCTAGGTAATTATCATATTCAAAATGGTGTTTAACAGATTTGTAAAGAGTTAGCACTCTATTCGTTTCAAGGTCGGTTGACCAGTTTTGGACATAATTATCTATTAGTCGTTGTTTGTATATCGGTACAAAATGTATTGCATTTAGTGAGCTTGGGTCAAGCCATGCATACATGAAACCACTACTATTTAGTAATGACATGACTTTTGACACCCAATTTTTTAATCCCCTTTCACAGTCAGATTTTGCGCTTTCATACACGTGTTTTATAATAACGTTATCAGTATTGACCGCTCTTAGCCAGTATTTAATGATACTAACATGTCTATTTATATATAACGGATAACGGCCCAATTCCCCGTATACCCCTGCATTACTTGTCGATAATTTTACACCAAGAACTTGTTTACAATACTTTAAGTGAATTCTTTCAATTTCCTTGGATTTAGTAAAACCCCACACTTGACTGCCATAATTAAGAATAGAACCTACAAAAGCATCAAACAATTGTAAAGCTGTTTTCGGTTTTAACTCATATTTCTTTATATTTATTGATAGAAGGTTCATAGCTTTAAGCGCTTTACCACAAAATGTTTGTTGGTTAAGCGTGAACGACCCTGTATAGTTGAACACAACTCCTAAATAGTTAAAGTCGTCGACCACTTCGAGAATGGTACCGTTATAAGACCAATTTTCAGTAACTCTGGTTGTTCCTCGGTTACGAAAAACCACCACCTTAGTCTTATCTGTATTTACCTCTAGGCTCCATGTTTCACAATAGTTATATAAGTTATTTAAACTACTTTGCAGGTCTTCTATACTTGTGCCTATTAAAATCATGTCATCGGCAAAAAGCAGAAGGATAAGAGATATATCATTAAATGAAAGTCCGCTTTTAATACTTGTATATAAATATAACTCTAGGTCTTCTAGAAAAAGCGCAAACATTATCGGCGAGATTATCTCCCCTTGCTTTAATCCGACTGATATATCAAAAAAATCAGAAAATGATCCACAGTGCTTAATACAACTTTTAACAATATCATACATCGATCGAATTATTCTAAGCATTTTCCCATTAATACCTAATTTGTACAATTTTAACCAGAGTGCATTTCTATTAATAGAGTCAAAAGCCTTTTTAAGGTCTATGAATGCACAATAAAGCCTACCTTTAGCATTTAATATTTTTTCAATGATATTATGTAATATAAACACAGCATCTGTTGTAGATTTACCTTTTCTAAATCCAAACTGAGCATCGGATATTTTATTATTATCGTCACACCATTTATCGATACGTTTATTTAAGATGCTTGAAAACAGTTTGCCCATACTACTGACCAAGGTTATGCCTCTGTAATTATTTGCGATATTTTTATTTCCCTTTTTATGTAATGCTATCATATATCCTTTCGTCCACTCTTCTGGAAAAACTCCAGAATCAAAAATCGCATTGAAAATATCAGTTATATGCCCCGCCAATATATCACAGGTTGATATAAAGTATTCGTTCAATATATTGTCGCCGGCGGCGGCTTTATTTTTGCGTAGCGACTTAATCGCTGCCTCTACTTCCGGAATAGTTATAGGCATGTCTAATTCATTAAAAATAGGATAATTATCATCAAAATTATGGTTATTATTAAAAGATTCAGCTTCGTCATTTTTCGCGTTTTTTATGTCCTTAAATAAGTCTTTAAAATATGTATGAAACTCATCTAGGGTGATATCGGTATTGTTTTGCTTTTTTCTGTTAAACAGTTTCCAAAAATCGCGTGGTTTTGAATGTCGCATCTGTTCCAGTTCTTTCATTTGTCTATATTTATATGCACGTCTTTTTTTCTTTATTATTGCTTTATAGCTCGCTACCGTACCCATGACTGTTGTTATAGTGTTAGCGCCGTATTTATTATTCAGGCGTACCCATGACTGTTGTTATAGTGTTAGCGCCGTATTTATTATGCAGCCGTACCCATGACTGTTTTTATAGTGTTGGCGCCATATTTATTATTCAGCCGTACCCATGACTGTTGTTATAGTGTTAGCGCCGTATTTATTATTCAGCCGTACCCATGACTGTTGTTATAGTGTTAGCTCCGTATTTATTATTCAGCCGTACCCATGACTGCTGTTCGAGATTAATATTTCAGCCAAAGAATGCATTTTCATGAATAATTTTGACAATTGGAATTGTCAGTTTTGAGTTCTGCTCAAGCCAGAGCTAGAGGGCGTGAACGGTATCAAGCATTTTTCGGTACCATTAATGAATCAATCAAACCGTGACTGCAATATTTTTTTTATATATTTATCGTTTACTGCGATTTGAAAAATTCCCCTTTCGTACACTTTTTAGTGGTAAATAAAAATACTTCAGTTTTGAAATCGGTCGATTTCATTGTCATTGTTTTGTGTAAGCTCCCTACAGCAGTACAGTATGACATTTCAACAAACTTCAGTTAGCTTTAATAATTTGCAACAAAACGTTCAGGATGTCTTTTTTTTTACTGTATTCTCCATTCTTTATTTCGTGTATTGTATAATTCATTTGATTTAGTTTGTAGCGTAAACCTACGGTAACATTGCGTTTTGGTGCTGTGGTTTCTATAGGATCATTTATCTCATTATTATAAAACTGCTATATAAAAGAAAATGAAATAAAAGAAATGACTCCAAATTAAGGATATAGGGCATGAGCTAAATTTGTATCATGTTTCAGTTATTCTACTATATACCTACCGATAATATATACCTAGTATCTTAATGTTCCTACAATAGAATACAAATCCCTGTATCACCTCTAGATGTTTTCTGAATCAGATTCACTATACTATTAAAGCAGATTTCTGAATCACTATACTCCATACTTTGTAAGAAGATGACGTCGTCTAACGTCGTCGCCTTCCTAGTCTCCTACACGGTGCCATAATAATTTTCGAGCTTACAACAATCATCCCACTATGCATTTCTTAACGTGTTATAGTATTGGCCAATAAGCTATTTCCGCATCTGAATCACTGAGACGTACTATATTACCACAGGAGCAAATTAAATGAATGGAAGGTAACATATTAAAGGTGGATAAGTCATGATATAATTTCGGACGTCCGTTGTGTAGAAATGCAAATTAAAAAGTTACGAACTGTAACATATCTCGATAAACACTCGATATCCAATATACATAAAGTTTACATACCGAGGGTTCAGTGAAAAACTACTGTATCTCCTTCTTTATTCATATGTAGTTACAATAGTTTTACGCTGACCCCTCGATATTACATAAACACATCATTTAAAGGTCTATGTTTTTACGTAGAATACCGCTTAAGCCGGTGAAGGGATATGCGAGTTGTTGCATCTTTTATAACCTGAGTCCTCTACTTTCTCTGTTGTGTGTGTTTATTGTTTCCGAGGGATCTTCCTTTACTGTATTTATTGAATTGAATTGAATTGAATTGAATGTTGTTTAACGGCTCATCAACACAGTACAGGTTATTTAGAGCCGCCCCAGAGAGAGGGAAGGATACATAGGAATCCGGAAACCTGCCCTACTCTTATTATCGAATAGATTCCTATGGTTCTTTAACGTGCTCGGTTAATAGACCGATACACGGGACCGCCCGGGTTACGTCCCCATCCGACGGACGAGGCTAAGGAAAAGTGTCTTGCCCAAGAACACACCGACGGAACTCAGTGGCACCACGGAGGATTGAACCCGGGGCCTCCGGTTACAAATCCGCCGCGCTACCGACTGCGCCACGCCAGCCCTGTATTTATTGACATTTACACTAGTTATCGTTTAGTGCAGTGTGACGTCGTAAAAGTCTAGATATTTATGTTTCTCAAATCATAGGAGAGCATTAGAATCTATGTATTAAACGCTCGTTAAATGTATTGGTAACTGAATGGTACTCCCAAAACGCTTATATTTGAAATGGTCGCATATTTTGTTTTGTGGTGAAGTCGTTAAACATGATTTGCGACCGTATATCGATATACGGTCGCAAAAGTCAACATTTCAATACTTGTTAACCCGTTTTTAACGCATTTCAGTGTTCTTCTAACAAAGTGCGTTCGAACGTTTTTATACTGGACCATTATATATGACATGCAAGCTCATTGATTATCGCAAAAAAAGGAACAGATTCAATTATCGAACTGGACGTGTCACTAAACCCAGCCAATCAAAATCATGCCCTTGAAATAAAAAACAAAAATAATAAAACAAAAAATAAATAAAAACATATGAGCCGCAACACGCGAAAACGTCCCTTCAGACAAAATTTTGACTTTTTATATTTTTTGATGTTTATGAAACACGGTGATTTTCTCTTTAAAAATCTCTTTATTTTATGTTGATATCTTAATTAAAAATGATTTTATCTCAATTTTAAAATTAAAGATTGTATTATTAACCGTTAATTTTGACGTTGATGTCGGCGTCTTGGACGACGTCGTTGATTAAATAACAGCAAAAAACATAAACAATTACCATTTTCTATAGCATCAACTACTTATATTAAGAAAACATATTCCGAATGATGTAATAATTAGGTAAAACACGGAAGTGACGAGAATTTTGATTAGTAATTAATTAATTACCGGCTGACGTCATAAATTGTTACTTTATGACGTTGTCGTCTAAACGTCCGAAGGGACGTTTTCGTGTGTTGCGGCTCATATATATAAAATAAAAAATAAAAAATGAATGGATGTATACATATTTAAGCCTAAAGTATCAACTGCATAAACAGGTTGACCTTAGAACGATGACGTGAAAATGTCTTCGTTTTACATCATTACATTACGCAATATAGACAGATAAAATTCCAGAGTTAAACCGTTTATTCCAGCCAGCATTTTCAACTAAAACACATCAGA